>JAVJIF010015524.1:0-97864 GCA_038442645.1 Agave tequilana
ATCTCCCTCATCGCCAATGGGAGCTATTCGCCTCACATCTCTCGCTCTCCTCTTCTCTCCATCCAAAACCCTAACCCTGATCCGAAAATCACCTTCCTCCTACTGTCTCCATCCCTCCATTCGCAGGATATCCGCCTCAATCTCCCGCAGTAGCCGCCGGCGATTCACCACACACAGCCTCGCGAAGGAGGAGGCGGCGGCGCCTCCACCGCCTCCTCCGGCGGTGGCAGATTGGAAATCTTCTTCGAGTCAAGAAGGAGCGGTGACTCCGAGATCGGTGGTTTAATGCGTGGTATCTGGATGTCATCGCCAGCGCCGAGCTTGCAGATTATGGTCCAGTTCGTGGGACGATGGTTATTCGGCCTTATGGTTATGCTATTTGGGAATCAATCCAGGTATTATTACTATTATCACTTTCTCCTTTACTTGGATTGTAGTTAAAGTTGCCAATTTGCTGCTTAATTTTGTTATTGATCAGTTGAGGTGCAGGTTATCACATTTTTCTCGAGAAAATATGGGTTCTAGCTGAAATTTCTGACTTTTGACTGATTTGGAAGCGTTAAAGTTTGTTTTTTCCTTTTCAAAAAAAAAAAAAAAAAAACACTGTATTATATTTTAGTTGAAAAATGACGTAAATTTACGTTATATATTTAAAATTACAGGACAAGTATTTCTAGGAACTATTCCAAGCATGAGAGTATGGGACTTCTTAACCACACATCAGTTGCAAAAATATACAGTACATGAAGAAGTGAAATTTTTCTTTTTAATTCATGTTTTGATTTTTTATTCTAGGAATACTTGAATGTGAAGTTCAAGGAAACCGGGCACAGCAATATGTACTTTCCTCAGGTGCGTAGCCTCTTTCTTTTTGTTCAAATGTATTCCTTTAGGAACTGTATTAAGTTTGTTCATTTTAGAGGAAGATAGAATTTGGGAATAGGTATGGCAAGGAGGTGGAGTCATTGATTGTTCTTTTTCGTTTTTATATTTTTAACGGAAATGTTGTGATAACCCCAATCCCCAAAACAGGGGAATTGGTGTGTGAACTAACCCTGCTAAGTGCTAACACTTCCAATTATAGATTATCAACAAGAGCCAAAAATAAAATAAAAAAAATAAAATAAAATAAGAATATCAAGCCCATCCTATATGATATTAATATCAATAATGGTTATGATAAACCACAAAAATAAATGCTTCACATTCCAAGCTCCAATGAGTAAAATCCAAAGCTCCATCCATACTTAAAAGAAGAGAAATTTGAAAAGATTTTGTAACCTCCAAATTATTATTACACCATTTGCAGAAATAATATAATTCTTAGCTAAAAAATCCAATGAAAAATAGAAAGTTGATATGTTCCTAATATGCACTGAAATTTAAATGGTTTGATCTAATTAGAACATAGTAATTTGATTGAAGCTACAAATATTAATTGAGTACAAGCTAAACAACTCCTTAAGTTTCACAAGATATGCTAGTTCCACTCCAACCATGGTGCTTTGAAAAACATAACAATAGCGAGCTCATTAGCCAATAAGTGAATGAATTCACACTATGTAGTTGCATTAAAAAAATATAAATGAATGAGAAAATCATGATAATAACTCATGCAAGTCAACTTTCAAAAAATGGCAACTCATAGAAAAAAAAATCACAAATAAAATATTTATGCAATGATTTTTAACATACTGTTTCATGCAATGGAAAGCAAGTAGGTCACATCTCAACACAGTCAACACTTCATGTCCTAATGATTAATCCTGTGGTTGCGAGTTGAGACCCACATGTAGGAACTCATATAGATGGAAATAAGTCTTTTGGAGTGAACAAAATTGAGCGCAATATGACGTAATTTCAACACATAGGAATATTAAACGAGATGCATATGACCCATGGGCTAAATAGAAGGATGTCATAATAAAATTTTCAATTTCATTATCATATGTCAAAGATTAGACTCATAACCTTCATTATTCATGCATATGCAACTCTTCTTATTATTATCATGTGAAAGGATGATATGATCTGTATAAAATAGATTTATTATTGTCCACGTAACAACAATAAATAAAGACATAAGCTCCACATGAACATTATATATCAGTATTGCTTGTATACAAACAACATTAGCTCAAACATGAAAAGACAATTGCATATGGGTCTTTGGCTTAATTTATGCTCAGTGATAAATGTGCTTTCGTATAGGCTATAGAAAATTGTGATATCTTACCTCATCATATAAATTCTTCCAGTCTAGGAGCATTTGATCCTTCACAGTCATCTCGCTATAGTAAATTTTGCTCCTTGGTTGCATAATTTCTATGTTGCATGAACATGAACACGTCGACTCGGGCACAACACAACACAAACACGCTATCACACAACAAATTCTGAAAAGCATATAGAAAATAAAAGTATCGTGTCCAATACATGTGTCTGACATGTATGTTCGACACAATACAACTTCACATTTGAAATGTAAGTGCTACCTAGATGATCTTAACCGCATAGTCAAAAGACAGAGGTCTATCTATATGTAATCCTGGCATCGAAATTTATGGTGTGGCCTCTTGGCCAAGAATTTGACACCAACTTGTAGCCGCTGATGTCTGGCTAGCAACTTCTCGTAGAACTCATTCTTTTATTGATTCTGTGCCATGCTTCGTAGGCTCGTAGCTCCCTCATTTCGATAGCAAAGCTCTTTAATTCTTCTCCCTGTTAATTACGACTAAGTTTTTATTTCTTTTCTTTTTGGTTGCATCTGAACACATTCCATCTTCTTTGGTTTCAGTTCATACCATACTCATTTATAGAGAAAGAAGCCAGCCATGTTGAAGGTTTCAGTCCAGAGTTAGCACTAGTTACTATTGGAGGAGGAAAAGAACTCGAGGAAAAACTTGTGGTATGATTTTATAGTATTTTATTCCACTTTAGTAAATGCTTCTTTCTTCTTTCTTCTTCTTCTTTTTCCCTTCCAAAGAAGAGGCAAATGACTCAAAAACTAACATCTTTTAAATAGAAGTTCTGATGCCATATATCTTAATATTTTCACTTCCATTTTCGAGGGTCTGGTAGGTAAGACCAACAAGTGAAACCATTGTTAATCACATGTTTACACAATGGATTCAGAGTTATCGTGACCTTCCTCTCATGATTAACCAGGTTAGAGTCAAGTGCGACTCCTGAACTCTTTATCTCTCTAACATGATTATTCATCTTTTGCTTTCTTTATAAAACCACTATTTTATTCTTAGTGGGCAAATGTTACAAGATGGGAAATGAGGACAAAGCCGTTTATAAGGACTCTCGAGTTTCTATGGCAGGAGGGCCATACAGCTCATGCAACACCCGAAGAGGCAGAGAAGGAGGTCAGTTCTTTGATGCCTAGTCATTATAATCAACATCTATTTTAATTGATGTAGCTCTATATTTTCTACATTGCAGGCATTACAAATGATCAATGTCTATGAGAAATTTGCTTATGAGCAAGCTGCAATACCTGTTATTGCAGGTAGGAAATCAAAGTCTGAAACATTTGCTGGTGCTGCATGTACATACACCATTGAAGCTATGATGGGTGACAGGAAGGCACTACAAGCTGGAACCAGCCACAACCTTGGCCAAAACTTCTCTCGCGCCTTTGGTACACAGGTTATTGTTCATGCCAATTTCAAATATATTGAACTTATTTTGGTAACAAAAAATTGAGTAAAGATATATGCGTTGCCTGGTTCTAGATTTCGGCTTGGTTGCTACTACCGTCTGATGGAGAATCAGACGGCTCAGATTTACTAGTATTTTTTCATATTAGAATTTAGATTTGATTAGATTTGGTTGAGATCTAGGAGTTATTTGAATCTAGATTTGATTAGATTTAATGTTATCAATAATTGCACGTATGGTGCATGTATTGTAGGCTATATATAGACATGTAGTGGACTTTGAGAAAAGAAACGATGCTTTGAATTAAATTTATGAAGCTATTTGCTTTTGGCATTGATTTTGATCTCATGGATTGAATCATTAGCGGTGAAGCCAAGATATGGGTTGCGATCTGCGATCATATCTTTCCTTTCTTCTCTTGTTCTTTCCCAATTCTATCAAAAGCTCTATCACAAACCTTAAATCCCCCTCCCTCCCATATCAATTTGGTATTAGAGCTGAATTTCTTGAAAAATAAAAAAAGGAAAATAAATCCCAAAACAGTACTGTGTGTACTGTACATCTACCCCCTATCCTCCACTCGACATCCAACACAACCCTAACCCTAGGGTCTCGCCGCTGCATCTCCACCTTCGCCTTCCACCTCCAGATCGTCGCCGCCCGAACCCAACAACGGCTGATCATCCTCGCCAACGACGACCGCCAACGTCGTTCCTCAACCTCCTTCAGCAACAACACCCACCATCCCCTTTTTTCTCCTGATCCAGTCGTCGATGTCACAAGCCCTCGTAGATTGCCGACGACTCCCCAACACCCTTACCGTCTAGATCTCTTCCAGATCTTGCCGACGAGATTCACTCCACCATCCGCCGACATCATTGCAGAATTCTGCTGCCCTCCAGTTGCTCATCATCACCAGCAGATCACCTCGTCATCAAGATCTCACCGTTGCAGCAGTCACATCATTGTCAAGATCTCTTCGTCGCTATCTGAACTGGATCTCCTCCCTCTTCTTTGCCCCTTGCCTTCCTCATAGTCTTCGTCTTCTTCGCTGAACTATGAAGCCGCTATCGCTCTTCCTCGTGGGCGAAATCGCCGTTGCGGAGATCTTTCGTCAGAGTTCCCAACAAGGCGGCAAGACCACACCCACCCAATCGAAGGGTTTGCCAACGAGGAAGAGCGTTGCCGACGAGATCCACTCCACCATCCGCCGACATCATTGGAGAATTCTACTGCCCTCCAGTTACTCATCATCAGCAGCATCACCTGTCATTAAGATCTCGCCGTTGCAGCGGTCACATCATCGTCAAGATCTCTTCGTCGCTGTTTGAACTGCATCTCCTCCCTCTTCTTCGCCTCCTTCCTTGCCTTCCTCATAGTCTTCGTCTTCTTCGCTGAACTGTGAAGCCGCCGCCGCTCTTCCTCGTTGTCGAAACCGCCGTTGTGGAGATCTTTTGCCAGAGTTCCCCACAAGGCGGCAAGACTACAATGAGCCTAATGTTGAGCAAGAGTCCGAGCCTGAGCCTAAGAACCGATCATTCGCTGTTATCTGTACTGAGCTTCTAGTTGAGATGAGGAAACTTGTAGCAAATTCGACTACGAAGGTTGATATAGATCCAGAGCCAGATGTTGATGAGCCAGAACCAGAAGCAAAGGTGCCTCTTATTAAGACTCATGTAGATCTTTCATCAGAACCTATCATAAAATTAGTGCCATCTTTGACAGTTATGAAGGCTTCATTATCCTTAAGATCGCCTGACGTCTACGACCCATTGCAGCTCTTTCTAGTTTCTATAGCAGGAGATCAGGTTATTTATGGTGCAAAGTACAATCGATCCAGTCTTTAGAATGGATGATTTGCCTCGACAAGTTGCATGTGTCTTGTTCGAGGTACCATCGACCCAGCATATTTGTCACGGAAATCAGTTCTACCTCCACCACCTTGGTTCAACCATGATGCATCAATGTTGATTTCTCGACCATCTCCTTGGCTTGATTTATGATTCATGATGTATTCGACCCAGTTGTGCTTACTTCTACCTACCACTATATTTTTTCGGGATGAATGTTTTCAAGTCGGGAAGAATGATGGAGAATCGGACGGCTCATATTTACTAATATTTATTCAGATTTAGAATTTAGATTTGAATTTTGATTTGATTAGATCTGATTGAGATTTAAGAGTTATTTGAATATAGATTTGGTTAGATTTGATGTTATCAATAATTGCATGTATGGTGCATGTATTGTAAGTTATGTATAGCCATGTAGTGGACTATGAGAAAAGAAATGATGATTTAAATTAAATTTATGAAGCTATTTGGTTTTGGTATTGAGTTTGATCTCATGGATTGAATTATAGGCGGTGAAGTCAAGATTCAGATTGTGATCCACGATTATATCTTTCCTTTCCTCTTTTGTTTTTCCCAATTCCATCAAAATCTCCACCATAAACCCTAAATCCCCCTCCGTCCCACATCATCGTCACTCATAACAAATGATGATTTCTTGTTAACTATACTGGGCTCTGAAAAAGTGTAAAAGTTATTGTGAAACTGTTTATAATTCCTTTTTCTTTCTATGAATAAAGGCCGTGGCACAGTCTTGAATCAGGACATCTCATGACACAACTCCAGCCTTTACCATTGAGCTAGGACTCAGGGGCACTCTTCATGACTTTATATCTGTTTTTCCACGTCTAATTATAAAGGAGTGCAATAAGCCTTGAAAAAATTTTCTAGGAAAAGTGGGAAATGAGGAGCGTGACTTGTTTATTTATCTTAAAATGTAGATAATGGAGATTTTTACATATTTTGAGAAAGAACTTTGCTAGTGTCAGTGAAAAAGCTTTACTAATTGTAGAACCGATAGGGGCAAAATTTGTTTGAGATAGAAGCAAAGGTAAAAATTTTATGGGTGACATGCTACCATGGGATGAGTTGGCTTAGGTAATCCTGAAAAAGGTAAATCTACAATGAGAAGAGGAAGGCTTTTTAATGATTATTTCTAATTTTTTTTTAAGATAATAAATACTAGCGCTTAGGTGATCCAATAGGAGGATGCGGTTGGGATATACTCTGTAACACATTCTTATTCATGATAAGTATATATTCAGTTTTGTTCATGAGGAGAAGTTGCTTGGGGACAATAAGTGATCACTATTTAAGGAGCATATTTTAACTGGGATTTGGATATAGAGGCTAGTTATTTTCAGTGAGGGCAATTGATTCTTTAAGAGATTTTAGGTGCAAAATACTTGAGTTGTAGCAGGGATTTATCTCTAGAGCTGGAGCTAATAGGGAAGATATTAACTTACTCAACTTTAAAAATCTCTGCAGAAACTTTGATACTTTTGTTTGAGTTAGATCGTTCTGGAGAGGTAGAGGATTTTCTTGGACATCACTTCTGTGTGTATGGTAATTTTCGTATGACTTGGTAAAGAACTTCATGCATACTCTGTTGCTTTTGGATGTGGAGATTGCATACAATGACTTTTGAAAAGTTTCACGGAAAGATATAGCAAGCCTGATGGCAGACAACACTATGAATATTTTCTTTGCATATATTGGTGGTGAGAAATTTAAAAGTTCACAAATAAGCTTGATGGTTTATTTGTTGACTCAGATATGCCTGCCATTGGCCTTCGCAATAAAATTGATCACGTCTACTTGTCAAAATAGAAGATTATTCTGATCTTGTTCAAGCACACAACAAATTGATTGGATTCGTGAGTCAACTAGCAAATTTTGAAGGTGGTATTAGCAATGCCTTCAAGGTATCAATTCTTTAGAGAAGTTTTTCTTTTTCTTTTTGCAAGGATCGTCACGAATTCTTATCTCAATGAGTCGACTACCTTTAGCATGATTATTATTGTTCTTTCTCGTTTTGATGTGATGGATTGAGCCAATAAGGAGAGGAAACAATGCCTTGAGGAATGTAAATGCCCACATGAAGAATGTACTTGAAAACTCTAGAAATAAGTCAGAGTTATGATGCACTAAGTCAGTGATAATGCTCGCCGCACTCTTCCCCCATTGCTGCCACGACCACCTATACTTGTAAATAACTTGTGCCAATGCGATCGTTGCTCTGACTGATGCTCGATCAACCACCTGCAGTCTTAACACCATCAAAGGCACACTAATAATATCAACAAGGTGCCAGACTACTAGTGTTTAAACGGGCAGTGTATAATATGATGCCTGCAATTTGATGGAATATCATCGTGCCACTACTCAAAGTGCTCCGTTATCTCCATAATTTGGAGAACAATTGAATGAATATCTCATAACTTCAACAGCTTCATTATTGAGCATTTTGTGCTATGCAACTGAGGACACTTAAGATTGAGAGCCTGTTATGTCATTAAGCATAAAGAATGGAACCAGATTTCAACAGCTTCATTGTAATGCATTTTCAGTCTTCATCTAAAGAAAGTATAAACATTTAGATATCTTATTTTCCTACTGGTGAATTTACACAAGCATTAAAAAAAAATATATTTAAATGCATTACTCAACCATATCCTCTTGACTTATTTTTCTTCATTAACCTTATGCTGAGGACCGTAGATTAGCTGACGTGGAAGACTCAACTATTGGTAACAATCTCAGTAGCTTTGCCTTCTGCATCCTGTAAGATAGGGATGCATTGGATGTTGATATTCACTCATTTTTTGCAGTGATATTCTGCCCCGGGCAAGAAAAATATGCTGTGTCTTTCCAGTCTGTGCAAACACTACATTACCCAATATTGCCATATTAAGAGTTGGTGTTCTGTCTATTGCGGTTACTGTCAGTTTCCTTGTGTTCTGAGATTTGGTTAGAAATATAGGTTTCTTTGTTACTGTCTTGATGTTGGATTTATATTATCATTCCATTTCTCCTCTCTGGCTTACTATAGCATTTATGTGTCTTTTTTTTTTGTTGCATAAATTAGCTTTTTTTTTCTTTTTTTTTTAAATAAAAAATGTAATTCATATGTTTCTTGACATGTCTGACAGTTTACTGATGAACTGGGACAAAGACAACACGTGTGGCAAACCTCCTGGGCTATCAGCACTCGTTTTGTTGGTGGTATTATCATGACCCATGGAGATGATGCTGGTCTAATGCTTCCTCCTAGATTAGCACCTATACAGGTATGCATGCTCTTGTCACTGTTTTAATTCTCCTTTACACCTTTGCATGTCACATTCTTAACAGTTTTTAGATTCAAGATTCTATCATTCAGTTCTCCAAAACCATGTATTTAAATCTATTTCCATATATAATGATGCAAATTTGTTTAGTTAACCAACTCTAGGGTTATAAACCATCATATATTGAAGCCATTTGCCACAAATTATGCAGAAATGTTCATCACATGCAAGTGCAGTTTATGGAATGGTGCCACAACATCATTTTTACTAATTTACCACATTCACCCATGTTTCATCTTAGGTTTATCTCTTTTTTCTTTAGGCTTTACCCTTGTGCACACATTCAAACACCTCTTACTAACAATGCGCCTCTTTGCTTCTTCACTGCATATTGTGATATAACTTTGTGGGGTTTTCCTCACCTGGTCCTTTAACTAGTACAGCTTTTACACCTGTTCACTTCCTCCTATTCCTCCTCTTGTGCCTCTCTTTATTGTACATGCAGAATAAGTTGTTACCGTTCCTGCAGCATATGTAGTTTAAGCTTGAACTGGTAATTGTCTCCTATCTGTTGAGTTTCTGTTCTCAAAGACTTAGAATATATGTATTTTCTCAAAATTGTTGCTTTAACATAGGCTCTCAGAAACCTTTGCACTTCGTGCTAAATTGTATGGTAGTCGTCTCCTATCCCTCGAGTTTCTGTTCTCAAAGACTTAGAACTCATGTATTTTCTCAAAATTGTTGCTATAACTTAGGTTCTCAGAAACCTTTGCACTTCATGCTATATTGTTTCGAGTAACATAATCTACTCCCCCAAACCAAACCATGCAGGATCACTTCCCCATCTCTGACTCTTTGAAATGACGGGATACTTGGACACCTGCTTCTTGATTTTTTGGGCCTCTACATAAATGGAACTGTACATACCCAACTTGCTCTCTAGGTTTTATCAGGGGTACTTTTGTTGTTCGTAATGCCTTATCCATAAACCGTTGTTGTCAGTAGAAAGACAATTGTTTAAGTATTTGCATTATTAATCGAGTATCCTCTAGAACTGGTCAGCATGTGACAAAGGCCATGAGCCCTGCTGGTTATGGTTAGAATGAATAATGTCAATTAACGGCCAAGATGAAAATGAATACCCCTCTTCCCCTCTGTTAATTAGCACTCGTAAACTAACCATTGATATGCTTTAACCTTATCACTATCAATTTATAATTTATCTTTACTGTAGCTAAGAGTTGCACACTGCTTGGTGTCGCATGGTATTTACGAGATAATGTGCTATGCCCTGCAATAACCTGATCACCTTTCTTCTGCATCTTCAAATCCTAGTTTTTTTTTCTGCTACTGGTAAGCAGAAGTTGATATTTGTATATTTCCATTTAATGGTCTCTCCTATAGAGATGGATATTACCTGTTGGTTCTGCTTGAGAGTTGGTCAGGTTAATGATGAATTTTTGTATTCTGTCAACATTTTAGATTTGGGACTCTAGAAAATAGACCTGGGTAAGTATATCGGGTTTGATCCCTTCTTTCACCGCCTTTTTTTTCTTTATTTTTTCTTCTTTTTGCTTTTGCTATCTGCCTCTCATAACTAGGTAATAAGATACTAAATAATGTGCCTCTAATTACACATCTTCAGGTTGTAATCGTTCCAATTTGGAAGAAAGCTGACGAGAAAATGGGAGTTCTTAATACTGCCACATCCCTTGAGAAATTGCTGAAAACATCTGGAATCAAGGTCAAACTTGATGATTCAGAACAGAGGACCCCAGGATGGAAATTCAATTTCTGGGAAATGAAAGTAAGCTTGCAGTCCTTGATGATTGAAGTAGAAAGGTTCACATATTTGATACAAGAGCCTGTTACTAGGATTTTACATCTGAATCTGTAAAAATTTCTTATGCCTGAATACACATTTTTTTGTCTGGTTAAGCAGTTCTATGAAAAAGGAAAAGCAATGTTTTTCCACTTGTTCGGTTTTCTCGAGATTCAGTGAATAAATTATAAATAAAGAAAACATGGTTCAATGCTAAACATAATTTTTAGATTTTTGCATCTTGCTGCTTTTATCTGGAAATTGACATGGGCTTTGTCCTCTCATTTGAAGACCATTTTCTATGTTAGTCATTTTCTACGAGTCAAATAAACAGATTTTATTTGTGAGTTTCTTTTCCAAAAACCATCATGTACCATGTTTCAGTTTTCATCCGTGAGTCAAAACAGTGAAACGTATTTCACCATAAACTTTCAAAGCAGTGGAAGTGGAACTTTTCATCTTAATCATAGACACTCAATTCATTTATTAGTTGGAAAAAAGAAAGAGAACTATGCTCTTAACTGCTGTAGAGAACAATATTCTTTTCGCTCTATTAAGATGATTTTGATCCTACAGGGCGTCCCTTTAAGGATAGAAGTTGGACCTCGTGACGTTGCAAATGGAACTGTGGTTGTATCTAGAAGAGATATCCCTGGAAAGCCGGGAAAGGATTTCAGGGTATCCATGGAGCCTTCAGTTTTGGAAGCCCATGTGAAGAGTAGGCTGGACAACATCCAGGCATCATTATTGCAGAAGGCTATATCATTCCGTGATAGGTAAACCTTGAGTTTCTTTTTGATGGCAAGATCTTTTAAGTCTAATATTTGCTGTAGTAGCCTGGCACATGTAATTTTTCTTATTATGAGTACACAATGATTTCTGACTGGTAAATTCTCTTTATTCTATCACAGTTTGCACAATAGATGGAAAACATCCAAGAAAAAGAAAGCTAAAAGAAATGATATTTTTTTTGCGTAATCATGTATTATTTGGAAGAAAATAAGGGGTCCTAAAACTAGCAGAGTGAAGTCTTCAGCATCGATAAGATAAAATAAAGATCATTTATATTTCTGTTATTCTAATCAATGGCTTGGGTAAGGCAGGCATTAAGGCACTAAGATTTTTCCCCCATCCGCATGTTTCTTTCAGTGCTTGAACAATAGAAAGCAGACTCTTGATTTGTTTTTCTTACCTCTTCTTCACTTTTGCCTGAACACAACCTTACTCTTCTTGGACTTTTATGTACTTTCTTACCTATATATTGTTGTTGAAAGATGCATATGAATTTTTTTTTTGTCGAGGCTAGTGACAACTTTCACTTCTAATGTGTTTCCGAGGAAATTATGTATGTTGAACAAAGGTTGCTTATTTTCTTTTATTTATTTGCTTGTTCCTGTCCTTTTGTTGCTTACATTTTTTGATGTTTTCCCTGCAGTAACATCGTGGATGTTAGCTCGTATGAGGAGCTCAAGGCAGCCATCTCTCAAGGCAAATGGGCAAGGGGTCCATGGTCAGCCAGGTGAGGAATTTAGACACTTCATTTTTATTGCCCCCTAACAATCTAATGTCATTAATACTGACAGTTATATTATTGATGCTTGATTATTAGTGATGCTGAGGAGTTGAAGGTGAAAGAGGAGACGGGTGCAACAATACGTTGCTTCCCATTTGACCAGCCTCAAGGGCAGAAGACTTGCTTCATGACTGGTAATCCAGCTGATGAAGTTGCAATTTTTGCGAAATCTTATTAAGTTCTGCTTTATTCCTCGCCATCTGAAAATCCCCGAATTCATTTTGAGTTTTCTTCCCCCCTAGAGTAATGTAACATTGTTTGTTTATAATTCGTGTGATCCTGAATTAAGTAAAATTACATGTAAGGATTCTGATAAATTTTATTTCCAGAAAGTTTCTATTAAATAATAAAGATTAAGTGATGATCTCGCGAAAATTACCGGCATTTGTTAATGTTACAATTTGGTATTGAAAGCAGAACCTCCTGTAGTGAAGGTTATCATTATTCATGTGAATTTCTGGGGTTACAATTCAAAATACACTGATCTTGCCATTAGAATGGAAGTACTCTAAGATTGACTGTCATTATTTTCTGATTTTGGATCCTCTCATTTGTCTTAGAAAGCAGCGGATCGTTATCACAACCATCTACTATTTGTGAACGATTGTGTTTTTTTAGTGTCATACAGTTATGATTGAAATGAGGGTAAGTTACTAATAAACTATCACATTCGCCTACAAAATGGTTGACGATTTAGATTACTTGAATTAGACTGTATACATATCTTAAATGAGAGGAGAGGATGCAATTTTTTACTTTCTTGAGGCAAGTATATGTGAGTATTGCATTTTCAGGTAATATTTGCATGAAAACGTAAAACAAACAGAGAGTTAAAGAAGGCAATGATCAGGCAACTCGAGTTTCATCAATTTCATTAGAGCACGGAACCCTATCAGTTATTTTATTCACAATGTTACATAGATGATTTTTCCATTCCTCCACATTGAAACCTTTGCCGACATTTTACAGGACTAAGATAGCATGTTCTTATCTAAATGATCCGATCAGACAATGCAGGCAGCCGCCGGAAAAAGTTCAACGCCGGCGCCGGCATCCGATCCCGAAACATCGGGTGCCTCAACCAATAGAACCCCGCCACAATAGCAACAATCTTGCTCGGCACGACGTACAAAACAACCGCCACCACCAGGCACAGCCCCACAAACATCCCCGTCGCCCGCGGGTCCCTCCACGTCACCAGCGCCTGCACCCTCTCTGCCTGCGCCGCCACGTCACTGAGCAACATCTGCACTCTCGCCCCCATCGCCCTCGCCCGATCATACCTCACCCTCACAGTCTCAGCTCCTCTGGCACTCGGTATCGGATCAAACTCCTCATCCAACTCATCCCTATCCACCGCATCCGCACCCGAAATCCGGACGCTCGGGTCCGCGGCCGGCGCCCGAACCCGGTAACGGTACCTCCACAACCCCATCCCAAACATGTGCAACGCCAGCGTGGGGACAATGAGCTCGGGAAAGCACACCAGAAGAATCATCACCACGTGCGCAATCATCGTGGCCGTCGGATTCCGCCACGTCCGCGTGTCCTGCACCCACCTCGCCGCGTCGGCGACCCACGAGAGCGAGCTCACGATGCGGTGGTAGTTGGCGCGGACCTTCCGCATGCTGAACCCCCGGGGGTCCGCCGCGTCTAGCATCCACATCACCACCTCCTTCTTAAGCGACGGCTCGGATCGCGACAGGTGTCCAGCCACGATTCGCGCCGTGGCGAGGCGCAGCGGGTCCCGCTGCCCGTGGCGATCGGGCGGACGTGGTGCATTGCGGGGAGCATTGGCTGGCCGTACACATGGAGAAGGTCGAGGGACGAGACGGCGCGCGAGAAGCGGACGGCAATCTCGATCTCTCCCATTTTCTTTGCTCCGGACGGCAGCATGAGGATTAGCGGGTACATGCAGCGGTAGCTCCGGTTGGTTTCTAGAGTTGAGACCCGGATGCGAATCTTGCCCATCGGATGTGACATGGACTCTTTAGATCCGTCAGATTCGTCGAAGACCCCGACGGTGAGAACGGTGCAGGGATCATAGACCGGCCACGTGTACTGTTCGTTCCACGATGGGTCAAAGCTATCGGGCACGGTTCGGGTCCGCGCCCACTTGGGTCCGTACTTAGCAACCGCGTACGAATCTGTAGACCCTTTCCCATCAACCGCTTTCATGGTAACAGATTCTTGCAACCGATGACGCCGAGCTCGACGGCGCCAATCGGAGGTCGCCACAGTTGCCTCGCCGACGGTCGGAAATCACTGACGTATTGAGGCGGTTCGTCTGCCACGTGGTAACCGCCATCGAGGCAGACTCGCACGTGCAGCCTCCCACCAACCGACGCGCGGCTGACCCCCTTTTTCCCCTTCTTGATCTCGTCGCTCGGAGCGAGGTCCAGCCATCGGGAGGTGACTTTGCGATCGTCGACGCGGCGCTCGATGGAGGAGAGTTCGATTCCGGCGGATCCGACAACGGTTGTGTCCTTACCGTATTTTATCTCGAGGGAGAAGGTGAGCCTCTCGTCTCCGAAGGGCTCTGCTGCGACGAAAATGAGGTCCTCGTTCCATGACGGTGCGCCGTTACGACTGGAGGTCAGGCGGGTCTTCAGCACTTGAAACCCTAACGACGCTCTGACGGAGATCCCGGTCTCTCTCGACGCCGTCAGGGTGTCATTCGCCTCGATGACGGTGGCGCGGAGGTACCAGAGCTTGGGGGAGAGGTAGACCTTGGAGCGGGAGCTGACGTGGCCGCTGTCCTTGACGTTGTCGACCTTCACTGCGTCAGCGAATGACTCGTCGGCCTGGGTCCCGATCCACGTGGCAAGCATCAGGTCGCCGTTGCGGGCCCTGCTGCCTTCCAGCCTGTACCACTGCAGGGCCAGCGGGCTGTCGGGTGGGTCCCGCGATGGAACCTCCGAGACATCGAAGCAGACGCCACCGAGGAAGTGCTTGTCGCCCGCGGCGGCGATGGTGACGTCAGACCCCGGCGGTAGGTCCCACACCGAGACCTCCAGGGTGGAGGAGTCTGCAGCCGTGGCGGAGGCAGCCACGGACAGGTCGCGGGAGAAGGCGAAGGTCTGGTCCCACTCGAAGAACGCGCCCCTACGGGCAGTGATGGTGCTGGCGTGGCGGCCAAGGGCTTCGATCCTGACGTGGGGCTTGACACTGCTGGGGAGCGACCGGGCCCTCACAACTCGGACGAACAGGTAGTGCATTTTGTCGACCAGGTCGTAGGTTGACCTCTCGATTGGCTCCGGGGCCTTATGCTGCGGCGGCGGCCTGGGCTCAGGCGGGACCCACCTCGGAGCAGTTTCTATCTCTGGTTCCGGCGGCTGCGGCGCCGGTTGTGGTACTGGTGGTGCTTCCTCCTCTGCAGTGGTGTTGGATTCGGCTGGAGGTTGTGGTTCAGTTTCAACATCACATGGAATTGGATCATTTTGGGGTTGTGGCTCCGCTGGCGGTGCCTCCTGTGCTTCCACCGGTGGTTCCGGAGGCTGCTCCAGAGGCGGCGGTGCGGCACCTTCTGCTGGAGGGCTTCTGCCGGTGATTGCTCCGGCGGCGGCGGCGGCGGCGGCGGCGGCGCGCAGCACCTTCTGCCGGATGCGCTGCTTCCGGTGGTTGCTGTGGTGGTGGCGCCGCAGCAGCTTCAGCTGGAGGAGCTTCTGGTGGTGCCGGCTCTGGAACCATCTCCGGCTCCTGGACATAATAAATCCTCAGGCCGATATCTCCTCTTACCCAGCTGAAGAAGCTCTTCTTCTCTAACGGGAAGTACTCGAGCGCCTCCTCACCTTTCCTGACGAAATGGCGAGAGTCTATCCTGACCCGGCCGAGGAAATTGTTCCTCCGGCTCGGCCCGGCCTTTCGGTCATGGAGCACATCGACTTCTAGAAGTTCTCCGGCCATGTTTGAGCTTCCGTTCACTTTGAACTCGAGAACCTCGTTCCAGGTGGGATTGAGTTGGCGGTGGACGGTCTGGGTGCGCTTTCGCTGCCCGTCGAAGTCCATGACGACGTAGGGGCTGGATGTCCCCATGCCATCTTTCGGAAGGAGGTCCCGAGCTTCGACAACCTCGACGATGAGCTTGCGGATCATAGCCATTGTTCAGTGGGGATTTTGAATGGGATGGCAGTTGTGTATTGAGCTCAGCTCAAGCTCACATTGCACTGATGGTGGTGTGATTCTGTTTGGGGTTTGGAGAGGGGAGGCAACTATGACGGTTTGGTGGCTTTATAAACAGGAAAAGGTGGGAAAAGTGAGCTTTTTTTTTTCAGGTACGCCCTCAAACTATCCCCTTTAACACTTCTTTTTCTTCTAAAAATGTAATTATGTAATTAGGATTTCATTTTATGGATGACCATGACTAGCTGTTGTCTATTGTCTGTTACCTATTAGTCTTCTTGAGCAAGGGGATAAGATTTGATTAGGTTCTCAGTGCTTGGGATGGTGTGCCAATCTGTTTGTTTGATTTTTTTGGGCACCCATGTTGGGTACAAAGAATACAATTTCACCTTCAAAACATTAATAATGGTAATAATCTCTAAAAATGACTATTCCATCTATTTTTGAGGCATAGCCTCTTGTGAGGAAATGTCGCCCCATGGGATTCGAATCGATGCCCGTTGGAGAGCAAACCCGACGGCTTACCGAGGGGCCACACGAGGATTGACACTATATCATCTAAATATTTGAACTAACATGCCATGATTTTTTAAATTAATCAGGTAGCCAAAAGATATGGCATTAGGAGCTGGGGGATTAATTTATTACCATGTCATTGATTTTCAATCTAAAGCCATGTTTTATTCTATGAACTTGCAACGAAGGAAATGCATTTTCCTGCAAATTTAATGATTACTTTTTTCTTTCTTGAGGAATACAAATTTAGATTACTGATATTGAGAATATGAATCCCCGAATTTCAGTTCATTTTGTTTGATTTGTTTTAATTGTTTGTTATTAATTTTCAATTTTTAGGAAATGAAAATTTCTCGTTTTGAAAGTGAATTTCAATCCATCACTTTTAATAATTACAAGTGTTAGTTCGGATTTTGCATGGAATTTAATTCCATAGGAACCAAACTATAAACTTTTAGAGAAATTTCAACATATCATTGTCTCTTTTTGCCTTTGTGGATCTTCAAGTGTAACTGCACTTCAGATTTTCCTTTCTTGCTGAATTAGAATTCATTAAAAACACTAAAATCACAAAACATCAAAATGTAGTACAAGCTTATGGTAGGGGTTTATATATAAAACTTGGTAGCTATCAAGAACGTATATGCAAATCACTACTTTAACTTTTGCATATATGATTCTATATAGAGGGCATCTCTTTTGGGATCAGTATGAAACTGAAAATGCTAAAAGTCAAAAAGAAAAGATGTAAAAATTAGTTTTAAAAAAAAAAGAATTAGAGAACAATTGAAGAGAATGCAAGGTGTCAAAGGTCCTTAACTTCACGTGCAAGCAGTCTTTAGCATCCCATCTTTTTTCCCATCAAAACTTTTGCTTTTGTAAAATGGTTTGCTTTAGAGGTAAGGATTCGCTAGCGACCTGATCTCTCTGGTCTTGAGCCACCCCTATCTCTTCCTCTTTCTCCCCATGGCAGCAGGCAGAAAATCATGGGCTCCTCTCTTTCTTGTAGCCATCCATGCTTTAAAAAAGACATGGATGGATCTTGATTGAATCTTTCCCGTTGCCGACCACCGCTCTTTTTGTTGGCTAAAGACTGTAGTTGGTCCCCCATCAGCTCACGTGCCTCTTCCTGAAAGCATGGCAAGATGAGTGAAAACAATCAAAAGGGAGAAGCTCTTTTGACTCTTGGGAGGGCAGTTCCCACTGGGACGTCATGTTGAGCTACAGGCAAGGCCAGTTCATTCTCAGATGTTTTGCACCAACTCTAATGTATTAAGTTTCATAGTCTTAAAGAAGAGGTTCAATGCGATTGAATAATTCCCTCCATAATAAGTAGGTCCCTTACGATTACGATGCAAGCATTAGTGATGCCCTTTTATATTTGTACGCACTTGGTTTTACTATTAAGGGTTTCTCTAATATATACCCTTCAAATCTTTCCTGTTTGGAAAAATACCTCCCAAAAATTTCATATTGTCAATTTATCTTTCAAATCTTTTGTGGTTTATAAATTTACCCCTTATGTTAGTTTTTAGATAGAATAAATCCGAACTACTCGTAGTGCCCTTAACATCATTTTTTTTTTTGGCCTTTGAGAGGGTCACTTTGACAAAAGAAAAAAAATAAAACAAAAGAAAAATTGAGAAACAAAAGAAAAATGAATTTAATTCACTTCCTAGTTGCCACCACCTCTCTTCATCTCTTCTCCTCCGGTTCTTCATTTTCTTTCTTCTTACTCTCTACCTGATTTTTTTTTTTTTTTTCTGTCATCTTCATCTCCATCACCCTCTTCTTCCACAAATCCCCAAATGCAAGCAAACCCATCAATCTCCCAAATATCATAAAACCTTTTTATTTTTTCTTCCATCTTCATCTCCCTCTTCTTCCACAAATCCCCAAATGCAAGCAAACCCACCAACCTTCTCCTAAATTTCATTAAATCTTCTTCTTTTTTCATTTCCATATCCATCTCCATCTTCGTCACCCTTTTCTTCCACAACTCCCAATGTATAGAACTTAACCCATCAATCTCATCAAAAAAAAAAAAAAAAAAGAAATTTGTGCTAATGGATTCAATGATGTTGATGTTGAAATCAAGTGGGGGCTGGGGTGAGGCCACGGCGTCGGCGTCGACGGGATCACGAGGGGATATATAAGGGATCAGAGGCAGAGGACGAAGAAGAGAGAGTCACGGGAGATGGTAGGGTTTGCTACATGGGTAGAGAAGAAGATCAGGTAACATGCTAGGTTAAGGTTAGGTGGTGGAAATGGTAGATTAGGCATTTTTAAAATTTAAGCTTTTTTAACCAAAAATTGTTGGAAATATAAGCTATACTCCTTTGTATTCTGTTTGTCGTATCGACTTCTTAAGACACATTGAATCTAACTACAACTTTTCGTGTTCTAATACATTGGAGAATACTCTTCATGCAATAAACAAATACTTCGTATTTTCTGATGTAGTCAAGAGGATGACCTAATCTATTTATAATACATGAATGTATTTAATTTTGTTGATTTTCATGTTTACCATTAGGCCCGTTGTTTTCATCAAGTTGAATCAATAGAAATTCTTCTCTTCCTAGTTTATCTTTGTAGCCTCATTTGCATAATATTTGACATTAAGAGTACACACCCCTCTGTTGCTTCCCATTTTCTAATCAAAGTGGTATCAGAGCACCACGGCTTCCAACAACAATATGTTGCAGCCTCTATTCTCGTTTCATCTGCAAGAATTACAACCAATGGAGCATTCAAATGAAGGTGTTGTATCAGTTTGAAGAAATTTGGGACATCATTGAAAGTGGAGTTGCAGAACCAACTAATGTAGTAAATATCACCCCATAACAACTTCAAGAATTGAAAGAGAATCACAAGAAGGACAAGAAAGCATTATTTTTCATCTCCCAAGCAATGGATGAGGTCATATTCGGGAGAATCTCAACGGTGACTTCGGCGAAGGAAGCATTGGATACACTTCATTCTTCATACAAAGGAGATGACAAGGTGAGGATGATAAGACTACAAACTCTTCGTAGCGAATTTGATACACCCAAAATGAAGGACTCTGATCTATTAAAGATTATTTCAATAGGGTTAGTTCTATTATTAACCAACTGAAAGTGAATGGTGAGAAAATTGAAGATCAAAAGAATCGTTGAGAAGATTCTACGAAGTTTGACTCGAAAATTTGTGTCTACCACAGTAGCCATTGAAGAATTGAAGGATTTATTTACACTATCTGTGGAGAGTTTATTAGAATCGCTTCAATCTCATGAACTCCAGATGAAGCAATATGATTCTACTCCCCTTGAGCAATTCCAAGTACATATGTCTTTTGAGGTGGTTCCGAAGGAAGGAGAGGAAGAGTTTTAACCGCGAAAGAGGAAAAAGTCCTGTCGTAGGTAGAGGCGAGGGCGAACAACATCAAGCAAGTAATGAAGCTCATGCATCTTCTTTTTCTTACAGAGAAAGAGGAAGAGGAAGTTCTTCTTTTGAGAATAATACCCAATGTTTTATTGTCAAAAATATGGCCACACAATTAAATTTTGTAGGAAGAAAATTGAAGATGAGAAGAAAAAAGAACCAACTTTATGCATGAGAGAGAAAAGAAGAGTGAGGATGATACTCTCTTTCTCGCATGTATGTTCAAGAAATTGCACAGGATGAAGTGTGGTACATCGATAGTGAATGTAACAATCACATCACTGAAAACAAGAAGGTATTCGTGGACCTTGATGAATCTATTACAAGCGAAGTTCGGACTGGTGATGACAAGAGACTTTTCGTGAAAGGAAAGGGTGATATTCTTGTGCAAATAAAGAAAGGAGTAAAGCGCATTTTTAGTATTTTCTATATTCTCGAACTTAAACATAATCTTCTTAGTGTCGGTCAGCTTCTACTTCGAGGATTTCATGTTCATTTTAATGAAGATATGTGCGAGATCAAGGACAAGCACGATGCCCTTATTACAAAGATGAAAATGACACAAAGTAAGATGTTTTCTTTGAAGCTTAATTCTCAAATTGATTTATGCATGCATATTACTATCCAAGAAAATCATGGCTATGTTATGGCATTTTTGTTTCGGGCATTTTCATTTAAAGACCCTCTCTCACATGTGTGGTAAGAACATTGTTGAAGGCATGCTGCCTATTGAACTTTAAGAAAAAATATATGAAGGATGCACACTTAGCAAGCATCACATAAATTTTTTTCCAGTTGGAAGATCGTGGAGAACATCATAACCTTTAGAGCTTATACATTCAAATCTTTATAGTCCAATGCACACATTTTAATTGGAGGAATCGGTATTTTCTCACATTTATTGATGATTATAATAGGAAGACGTGTGTTTTCTTTCTCAAAGAAAAATTAGAAGTTTATGAATATTTTAAAAGTTTCAAGGCTTTAGTTGAAAGGGAAAGTAGCTTCTCGTTGAAGACTCTACGTACTGATCGTGGAGGTGAATATGTGGGTTGTGAATTTGAAGCTTTTTTGAAGAAAATGATATTCAACATCAACTCACTGCTCGATATACTCCTCAACAAAATAGCGTTGCCGAGAGAAAAAATCAAACAATTATAGAATTGGCTCGAAGCATGTTGAAGGCAAAAGATGTTTCAAATAAATTTTGGGATGGATCTGTGGCATGTGCAGATATCTTTCGAATTGAACATCATCAAAATTGCAAGATCAAACTCCTCAAGAAATTTAGAGTGGACATAAACCAAGCGTCGTATATTTGAGAGTTTTTGGCAGCAATGCTTACTCCCATATTTCAGATAAGAGAAGGAAGAAGTTAGATGACAAATCTGAAAGTGTATCTTCGTGAGATATAATGAATACTCAAAGGCATATAATGTAACGCCCCGATCCCGCAGGTACGAGGACGTTATGGGGACATACATACGCCGGGCGGAGATACCCTCACGTACGTACGTTAAGCCTCAGTACGGGAAATAACCTCCATATATACATGAGTTTCAGCATGAAATAAGTAGAAGAATGCCTGCAGAAAGAGGTTAGTGATCATAACAGATAGGAAAAATAGGGATAAATAAGATAACAGAAACAAATCACAAAGATACTTATGAATAGTCTCGAGGACAAGTCTCCTATGTAAATCCAATGGACTGTCTGACAATACGATAATTCGGATCTCCAACTTGGGCACGCAAACCCAGGGTCGTCAGAAAGCGACCTAGTGAGTGATAAATGAAGGAGGCAGTAATATGTACTATAATAATATAAGCACGATAATAATATATAATACATGTTTATGTAATAGTGATATCATGTAATAGAAATTTAATAATCTGTAGAAATATAACAATGTCATATTTTAATATCATCACTAATTAGCATGTTATCATTGGGTCATGTCTACAGTAGTCTCATGTTGTATATAATAAACACTGTTGACGTTGATGCATTTGAACATGTAGATGAAGTATGCAACCATTCTATAGTGATGTGGGTATACAGGAATAGTGTCTATAGGATATACAGGAACTAAAGGCATTCAATGCAAGGTATACGTGTATATGAAGAGTGTGTCACCACATGAAGTATATGAAGTATCAGGTAATGTAGCAAAGTCTACAGGTAGCATGATAGTGGATAAAATATCAGGAATAATACAGGTACAACTACACAATAGTATACATGTATCAGGCAAGTCATGTTATTTATACAATAATAACAATCAGTACCACCTGGTATTTTAATCAACCTCTTTCAGTGTCTCATACCACTGGCAGTTCATACTGGAGTCGCACTCCAGTCGAACCCATCCAGACATGGCATACATGTACCATTATCCAACGAGAGAGTGATCAAATAACAAGTGTTCCCAACGTCACTATTGTTTTATATCGTTTATTATGTTAACTGAAAACCCATGATCGAGGAGCTCTAGTCAGGTGGGTGTATCCCATGCATACTCGGGACAACGGCCTTAAACAGACCCCTGACTGCTGAGACCAGGGCTACCCGCTAGGGCAGGAGTAAGAAACAATACAATACAAACGGTAGCCAGCCCTACCACGTCCCCTGCAGTGAGACTAACAATGGATCCAGACATCCACCCGACAAGGCCTAGTCAACCGTCAAGTCTCCCCCATTCCCAGTTATATTCATTATATTTGAGCTACACAGTATATCAAGAACTAGAACAGTAAATGATACAGGTATCAAGAACTAGAACATGCATGGTACAAGTAATACAATAATAGGACATGAGCTGTGTTGATATCATGATACAAGATAACGGAAAATAATATACAAGAGATGTGGGATTCTAGAGGTGGCCCCCGTAGCTGAGATCCACGTGGCACTTAGTTCCATACATCGCGTATCAACAACACTTATGTCCAGTAACGAGAATATCAATAACAAGAATATCAATAGAAGTGACGAGAAACAATCATGTAACAGGAATACATGAGTATACATGCAACAATAAGACATGCAATATGAACGGTGATCCATATGACAAGAATAGAGAAACCATACATGCATGTGTAACAGTGATGTGTCGAGAATCCATGTAACGATGATAACAATATATGAAATGTTGGTATTCCGAGAATTGGTGTATCTATATATGTAACGCCCCGATCCCAGGATACAGAGACGTTATGGCGACGTACATACGAGAGGTGAAAACACGCTCACGCGTACGTTAAGCCTCAGTACAGTACAATACCTCCATATGGATACGAGGTCCAGCATGAAATAAGTACAAGAATACCTGCAGAAAGAGGTCAGCGATCATAATAGATATGAAAAATGGAGACAAATAAGATAATGAAAAGAAAATACCAAGATACCTAGGAATAGTCCCGATGCGGAAGCTCCGATGTGACTCCAAGGTACTCTCGGATACTACGGTACGCGAATCTCCAATCTGGGCATGCAAACCAGGGTCGTCAGAAAGCGACCTAGTGAGTGGTAAAATGAAGAGGCATAATATATACAATAGGAATACAAGCACGATAATAATATATAGTACGTGAGGTTGGACTAGTGATACCATATAATAAGGATATATAAACAGTAGAAATAGAGAAACATAAAAGCAGTGCAAATAAATAACAGGTCACCTTTTAATACCATCACTACCTAGCCGGTTATCATCAGGTCATATCTATAGTCGTGTCCAGTTTATGTAATAACTAATGTTGTCTAGTGGTGACGTAATAGACATGAATATGATAGTGGTGACGTGATAGAGGTGAACATGCAAATGAGCATATGTCTGTAATATATGCAATGCAGAATATGCATAGTATGCCACTACATACAGTGTAACATATACCAGGTAATGTAACACAGTATATATGTACATGGGTAGTAGGGCACTAAAGAAAGTGTAACAGGAAATAGAAACAATAGCAATGTATACATGTCACATGATAGCAGATAAATGATCAGGAACAGTAACAAGTACAACTAAACATGTAGCAGGCAGGTCATGTCAAAGTCATGTCATTTATACAATAGTAGCGATCAGTATCACCTGGTATTTTAATTACTCTCTTCCAGTGTCCCATACCACTGGCGGTTCATACTGGAGCCCGCACTCCAGTCGAACCCATCCGGACATGGCCTACGGGTACCATTATCCAAACGAGAGAGTAACCAAATAACAAGTGTTCCCGACGTCTCTATTGTATATACTGTTTTATTATGTTAATTGGAAACCCGTGGTCGAGGAGTTCTTATCGGGTGGATGTATCCCGTGCATACCCGGGATCACGGCCTTAAACGGACCCCTGGCTGCTGAGACCAGGCCCTCCGCTAAGAGGGGAGCACGAATCAAGTAACGGGAGCTCATGGAGCTATTGGTAGGCAGCACCTACCGTCCCCTGCAGTGGGACTAACAATATGGATCCAGTACATCACCCGATAAGATCTAATCAACCGTCAAGTCTCCCCCATACCCGAGTTAACTTTATGATCTGGTATGTCAAATATACAATGTAACAAGTACCATTACAATATGTGATACGGGTAACATGATAACTGGACCAGGGCTCTGTTGATAGCATAGAACAATATAACGGGAAACGGGAACAATATATCGGGAACAATATAACGGGAACAATATAACGGGGTCAATAGATGTGGAAGTCCACATATATCATATCAACAGCTCTCAAGTCCAGTATCGTGAATATCCATATCAGTAACGGGAACATGTATCCAGTAACGGGATTAACAATATCAGTAACGGGAACCAAGCATATAACATGTATCTGATAACATGGAACAATAATACAGGTAATCGGCATGGTGATCCATATGACAATAATATAGAGAAACTATATAAGCATAAGTCACAGGGAAACATGACATGCATGTGTAACAGTGATATGTAAACATAACATGCACGTGTAACAGGGATATGTAAACATGACATGATATGAAATGCGGTAATCCATGCATTAGTCTATCCATGTACCAGTGAGACATTCATGTGTAGCTATAATCCGTGTACGATATCTGGGTAGTACTCAGACATGTTATAACAATGGTCAGTGTATCGACCTACAGTATTCGTGTAATGTGGATACTGGTGTGTGAAGGTGTCTAGCATGCATGTCTAGTAATAGTGTAGTGTCACTGAGTATCGTGGATCAGTATACATATGACTATAGTTCTATAACTGTGATCCACTACATGACATAATAGTGTTCATGAAGATGGTAACATAGTAGCCTGTGTGTCCGTGGCTATGCAGGTATGCTGACCGTGTCTGAGTTGTCTATGTCAGATTTCTTGTTACTACAATTGTCTCCCTATATTATATTACATCAGAAATACCTAACAATACTACAGGAATCACCTATTATAATGGGTGTCCAACAAGTACCAGTTAATATTTAACTATTACCGTCTTTTATCCATAATCACGATATATCAAACAATGTTAATAAACATGATAAAATATAATTTATAAAAGAAAAACACTCACAAACTGGCTACAGGACTGTAGCTCTCGTTCCCACGATCGCAACGGATCCAGAATCGCCCGAATCGGAGTCCGGATGCTCCCGATATCGCCCGAATACTAACAATAATACAAAATGGGTTAAAGATGCAAATAAAAAGAATTCAAATGCAATTAATAAATTGTCACAGGGGTTTTCTGCAAATTTACCTTTAACGGGTTTCGGATGCGGGTTTGGCTCTTAACGGGTCGGTCCAAATCCACAACCCAAAACTTAATGACGTAAGTGGAAGTGGGTTAGTGGGTAGGGCTTAATGGGTAATGGGTTTCCAATTACTAATAGGAGTATAGTGGGTTCGGGTTCATACCCGAACCCAACAACACACACAGACACACACACTCACACTCACACACACACTCCCACACGCACAGACACATACACACACACTCTCACACTCACTCACACTCACTCACAGACTCACACACACATTCCCACACGCACAGACACGCACTCTCACACACACTCACTCACACTCACATACACACTCACACACACTCCCACACGCACAGACCAAACACACACACGCACAGACACACACACTGCCCACACACTCACAGCACACACAGCACTCCCCCACAACACACACACACAAAACACACACCACCACACACACACACAACACACACACACAAACACACACACACACAAACACACACAAAACACACACACCACCACACAACACACACCAAACACACACAGCACACACTCTCTCTCACTCACACACACACTCACACACACTCAACACACACACACAACACAGGGAGACAGAGAGCAGCAGCAGCATATGCTGCTGCTTGCCTCAGCACAGGCCGGCCGGCCATCTGGCCGGCGGCACCCGCCGGCGGCGGTCCCGGCCGCCGGCGGCGGCTCAAAGGGTGAGAGAGAGAGGTATAGATAGAGAGAGAGCGAGAGAAACATGGGGGAATTTTACAGAGAAAGGAGAAGAGAGAAGAAGAAGAAGAAAAGAGGAGGGAGGAGGAGTTGGCCGGCTTGGGGTCGTGGCCGGCGGCTCCGGCCGTGGTGGCGGCGGCCGCGGCGGCGACACCGGCCGCACGCCGAGCTGGGGCGCGGTGACCGGAATGGAGACGCCAGTGTGAAACAGGGAAAGGGGGGAGAGTGTTTAGAGAGAGAGAGAAGTTAGGGGGTTAATTAGAGAGAGAAAGTGAGGGAAATAAAGAGAGAGATTGGGAAGAATTAGAGAGGAAATTAGGAGGGAGAGAGAGTTTGGGATTTAAATGGAGGGGGGAAATGTCGGTGGAAAGAAAGGCGGTGAAGGAGACTTCCAGAGAAAGAAAGAAAAAGAAAAGAAAAGAAAAGATTTAAAATTAATAAAATAATATTTAATTCGGTCTAAAATTTGACTGACTCCGAACGGTACCCAACAATTACAGAAAATAGAAAATATTACGCTGAGACGTAATATGAAGACGGTTTGTCAAAACTCAATCCGGTTTGCAAATTAAAAATCCCGGAGTGTCTCGCCGATACGGGCGGCACCGGTTTGGCCGGATTTTCGATAAAATCATAAAACTCCCCAAAAATACCCGAACGTAGATAATATGATTTTAAGACACACACGTGAAAGCCGATTCTCAAAATCTAAATCCGTTTGTGAAATAAAAATCAGAAGGCTGGTTATCGGTATCGTCGACACCGACAACGGAGATTTTTCAAAATAATCCAGAAAAATTCCAGAAAATCCTGAAAAATCTCAAATATTAGAAAATGATTTTTAAAACTAAAATCGGCTCAAACGGACTACCACAGAGGTCAAATCAATTTTATACGTCGTATCGCGCACCGATACTGTGATACGTACACCGGGGAGCAGGGTGTTACAATATATCGGTGAGATATGAATACGAAATATTAGTGTGACGTGTCATAGTATCTGTGTAACGGTGATACATGTACATGAGATAACAGTGTCCCCTGTGACAGGATATGCAAGTCACAGTATTTCGAGTGTATACACACTAATGTTTAGTCTAACAAGTCTCTATGTAACAGATGGACATAAATATGCAATGCACTGTTTGTAAACAACAGTGTCCGGTGTAATATGGCTATATTATCTACTCGAGTGTCAAATACTTCTAATTATACTAACGATTACTATCTTATGAATACGTTAGGTACCACCAAAGTATTAAACATAATGATCTATTTTAATTATCAATTTAGTGGCTAGTTTTACTTATGAACATTATTAACTTCGAAAATCTCGTTAACTAACCATCATCCAGATATATCTATACATGGTATAATAAATCGGGTAATATCTATCTATTATTATGTTTTAATTACAGGGATTTCCCAACAATGACATTTTTAGTAAACAATAATTATAATGATTTACCGATAATCAAGTTTTATTAATTAGGCAATCAATCAATTTCACTAAACATGGTAAAATATAATTTATAAAAGAAAACACTCACAAACTAGTAATGGAAAGGTAGCTCTCTTTCTCACAATCGCAACGGTTCCAGAATCGTCCAAATCGGAGTCCGGATGCTCCAGATATCGCCCGAATACTAGAATCCATATAAACGGGTTAAATCTGTAAGAAAAATATCTCAAATGCAAATAATAAAAATTAGCCGGGGGTTTTCTGTAATATTACCCTTATTGGGTTTCGAAGCGGGTTGGGTAGCTCGCGGGTCGGGTTTGGATCCAATACCCAAACCATAACTTAAGTTATGGGCTACTGGTTAACGGGTCGGGTAGGGGTTGTTGGGTTTGTGTCTCAAAAATCAACCCAATAGGGTTATTGGGTTCCAAATCGAACTAAAAGGGTTAATGGGTTCGGGTTTACACCCGAACCCATCAACAGAGCAGCAGCGGCAGCAGCTGCCGCCGCTGCCTCTGCGACGTGTTGGCCGGCCAGCAAAGCTAGCCGGTGGCACCCGTCGTGGCCCCAGCCGGGCGTGGCCGGCGGCACGAGGGGGGAAAGGGGAGTGAGAGAGAGAGAGAGAGAGCAAGAGAGGGAAAAGGGATTTTACATAAAAAGAAGAAAAAGAAGAAGAAGAAGAATGAGAAGAGGAGGAAGGGTGGCGGCGCCCGGAAGGGGAGGTGCGGTGGCGTTTGGCGGGGGGCGCCAGCCATCGGCGTCTCTTGGCCGGGGCGGCCTGGCCGCGGGCGTGGGTCAGACCCACCCCCGGCCTAGAACAGTGAGGGGGGGGGGGAAGAGAGAGTTTGTATGAGAGAGAGAGAGAGAGAGAGGAGAGAGAGAGAGAGAGTAGATGTGAGAATTAAAGAGAGAATAGATGGGGGAAGAGAGAGAAGAGGGAAGTAGTTAGGTTAAGGCGGTGGGAAGAGGCGGTGGAGAAGAGTGGAGAAGAAGAAAGAAGAAAAAGAAATAGAAAAAGAAATTTAATATTATTTTAATGAGTTCAAATTTGACTAGTTCCGAATAGTCCCCAAAATTATGAAAATAGCAAATATTCTGCTGAGGAGTAATGTGAAATCGAATTCTAGAAATATTGTCCGATTTGCAAATAAAAATCGTAGAACGTATCACCGATAGTGGGCGATACCGGTTTAGCCCGATTTTGGAATAATTTAGAAAAATTCTCAAAAATACTCTAACGTAGACAATAATATTCTAAGACACAAAGTGAAAGTAGATTCTCAAAATTCTACTCTATTTGTGAATTATAAATCATGGAGCCGATTATCAGGTATCGGTCGACACCGACTACGGAGATTTTTCAAAATAATTCAGAAAAATTTCAAAAAATTTTGAAAAATCTACAAGATTGAACAATAATATCTGAAACTAAAATCGGCTCAATCTGACTATCAGAAAAGTCAAATCAACTTTGTACGTCGTATCGAGCTTTGATGCGGTGATACGTACATCAGGTATCATGGGGTTACATATAAGCTACATAATTTCATTACAAAGAAGCTTGTTATTAGCAGTGGTGTAAAATTTGATGAAGAAGAAGCTTGAAATTGGAGTACAAATGATCCAAAAGACAAATCTGTTTGTGTGGACATAGAAGAAGAAAAACGAATTCAGTATGATGATGAAGAGGTATTCACTCCACATTATTCTCCTCATCCTTCTCCATCTTTGTCTTCACCACCCTCGTCTTCGTCTTCTATGTTTTCACTGACAAATTCAAGTACTCCTCACTGAAAATAAAAGCCTAAAAGAGATTTATGAAGATTCAAGAAACAATTTGAATGAAGATTTAGTGAACTTTGCTTTATTCACTAATGAGAATCCGATTTCTTTTGAATATGCTTCAAAGAAGAAAGTGAAAGAATGCTATGAATTAAGAAATTGATATCATCTAAAGAAACAAAACTGGGAGTTTGTGGAGCTTCTGAGAGGAAAAAAATCTATTGATGTGACGTGATCTACAAGACCAAGCTGTATTCACAAGGCGAAGTGGACAAATACAAGGCTCATTTGATGGTGAAAGGTTACAAATAAAAATTTGGTATTGATTATCAAGAAGTATTTGTCCCGATTGCTCGTCTTAAAATCATAAGAATTATGCTAGCTTTATCGGCACAAAAAGGATGGAAAATTTTTCAATTGGATGTCAAATCAGCATTCTTGAATGGTTTTCTAAAAGAATAGGTCTATGTGAACCAGCCACCTGGTTATGTGAAGAAAGGTACAGAAATAAGGTGTGTCATTTGAAAAAAGTATTATGCGGACTCAAGTAAGCACCGAGAATTTGGTATAGTCGCATCGATGGATACTTTCTGAAGAATGATTTCAAAAGGTGTCCTTTTGAACATAATCTATATCAAAGAAGGTGATCAAGGTAAATTCTTGATTGTTTGCTTATATGTTGATGATCTCATTTTTACTGGCAATTTACAAGCATGTGATGAATTCAAGAGGATTTTGATGTTTGAATTCGAGATGACCGACATGGGTCTACTTCATTCTTTCTTGGAATTGAAGTCAAGCAACAAGAAGATGGTATATTAATTTCACAAAAAAAGTATGCAAATGATAGATTGAAAAGGTTTAAAATAATGGGTGCTGCACCTCTATGCACTCCGATGGAGGTTGGTTTAAAACTTAGCAAATCTGAAAATGAAGAAAGTGGTGATGGAATTCTCTATCGAACTCTTATTGGTAGTCTTTTGTACTTGACCATAACAAGACTGGATTTTATGTTTGTTGTAAGCTTGCTTAGTCAATTTATGAAATCACCAAAGAAAAACCATTGGGAAGCAGGAAAAAGAGTTTTAAGGTATCTTTGTGGAACCATCAATAAAGGCATATATTATAAAAGAGTGAAAGATTCAATTTGATTGGCTATTGTGATAGTGATTGGGGCGAAAATGTTGATAATTACAGAAATACTTCTGGCTATTCTTTCCATATTGATTCAGGTGCAATCTCATGGGCATCTAAGAAATAAAATATTGTTTCGCTTTCTACAACGGATGCAGAGTATATTTCATTAGCATTAGCTTTGTGTCAAGCACTCTGGACCAGGTGGATCTTGAGCAAACTCAAGCATGAACAAGTTGAAGGAACTATAATATTTTGTAATAATAGTTCATCTAATTCTTTTAAAAGAATCATATTTTTTTCATGAGAAAAGCAAGCACATAAGGATCAAGTATCACTTCATTCATGACTTAGTAAAAGATGGTGAGATCAATACCATGCATTGTAAAACACAAGAGCAAATTGCTGATATTTTTACAAAACTTTAAAGTATGATGTTTTCAAGAAGATGATGAAAAAAACCTGGCATAGTGATAATCTATCTTAAGGGATGCTATTGAAAATATAATCTAGATTTTTTCGTATTTCGTTTGTCTCCTCGGCTTCTCGAGACATATTGAACCTAACTACAAACTTTTTGTGTTTCGAATACATTGAAGAATAATCTTCATGCTATGAAAAAATACATTGGAGAATACTCTTCATTGTAAAATACAAGAGCAAATTGTTGATATCTTTACAAATCTTTAAAGTATGATATTTTCAAGAAGATGAAAAAACTTGGCATAGTGATAATCTAACTCAAGGGATGATGTTGAAAATATAAGCTAGACTCCTTCGTATTCTGTTTGTCTCTTCGGCTTCTTGAATCTAGCTACAAACTTTTCCTGTTATAGATACATTAGAGGATACTCTTCATGCAATAAAAAACACTTTGCCTTTTGTGTAGTCAAAGGGATGAACCTAATCTTTTTTAGATGCATAAATGTATTTAATTTTGTTGATTTTCATGTTTATTTTTGGACCCTATGTAAAGACAATGCACTAGTTATTCTCATCAAGTGAATCAATAGAAACTCTTCTCTCTTCCTATTATATCTTTGTAACCTCATTTGCATAATATTTGACATCAAGAATACACACCCCTCTTGTACTTTGATTGTTTGCACTCCTGTTTTCTAATAAAAAGTAGGAGAGTATTCTCTTTATTAACAGTTGAGGGGTAAATTTATAAACATCAAAGATTTGAGGGATAAAATATGCATATGAAAGCTTTGGAGAGTAATTTTCTAAATATAAAAGATTTGAGGGGCATGTATCAGGAAAACTCTATTATTAAATCACCACTTTACTCAAAATTTAAGTTTTAATGATGAAAGCCGGGCGCGAGCGTGCACGAACACAAACATTTAAAATGACTGTCATGTGAATAAATATTGGGGCATCTTATATATGATCGGGTCTTATTGTCTTAATCAACACAATTTTATTAGTCTAAGAATAACCAAATGATTTAAAATAATTTATTTGCGCGTTGGATTAATGCATCAAATTCTTCGTTTTCTTTTTTCCCGCAAAAATGAAGCATTATGTTGAAAGAATCAAATGCGCTTAATGTATAGATAAATGGTCTTCGTCACTTAATATTTCATCTCTAGATAATGGTGTGTGTAGAGATGAACATTCATCCAAGGCATGTCCCACATTTCTTCACATGACATCCATTATACAGATATAAGGTACATGCAACCCCATCGTGAATCTTATTTTATCTATGATCACTTATTCAAAAGTTTAATTTGATGAGTTGTGAGCTAACGATACATTTCTGACAAACTTCATATATTTGATTCCATACGTTTTTCAAGAGGATATCCTACTGTAGACACTGTAAGACTGTGAACAATTTATGCATGGAAGAAATTCTTCCTTCTTGCAAGAGGGCATTCCTCTTCTCTTGGAATGAGAGCTATCAAAGACTAAAAGAGAGAGTAGAGGAAAAGGAAAAGGAAAAGGGCAAAAAAGGCACAAGATCATGCAGAAAAAATTGAAAGCTCTATGTCCTCCCCCCTTGCCAATCAGATGCATCTCTCTCTTGGTTTTCTTTAGCACCATTGAGCTTTGAGATGTGAGAGCTATGCTGCAGCATATATATATGGCTTGTTAAATTCAATTACTTGCTGCCTCTAGTTTCTTATGAATCATAATTTTTGTCTTTCAATGAGAATTTACCCAGAAACCATGTTTCAGGCAATTAGTTAACTATTCTTTTAGTTGTGCACATTGCCTCTCATTATTTGGTCTATCTTGGTCAAAATAAACTAGCTGGGATTTACTTAAACTGTGGCTTAATAATTTCTGATCTTGTTCTCTCTTGATCTTCAGTTGATGCTTCTCTTGCTTGGTTCTATGCACTTGCTCTTCATTGCTTGTTCAACCTTGACATTGAAATTTCGTTGTAGAGAGTTTGCTCTGATTTGCTTCAATTGTTTTTTTTTTTTTTTTTTGAGTGTTTCAGTTTTTAAGGAATATGTTTATGCTTGTCATCTAGATTAATTTTGTCTTGATTTTATAGTTTTTTGGTATGGATTTGAGAAACTTGATTTATCAAAAACAAAGCTAAAAATTCAGTGGAAAATAAAATGGTTACATGACTAACTGAGCAAGTGGAACAAATATAAAGCACTTGCGACAGCGACAAAGGGAGACTAGGATTAAAATGTCGGATTGGGGCGTAATATTGCACTTGTTTCTCAACAACCAAGATGATTTAGATTGACCCAGTAAAACAGGAAAGGGATAGAATTTACCCTTTATTTTTTAAAGAAAAAACGGAAGATTAGGTTCATATCTATTAAGAAACAAAATAGAGCAGAAGTTAAAGCAAAATTTATCCTTCATAGATGATGGTAGTTGTCCATTACATTTAGCCATCACAATTCACTTTCCTTATCATTATTGAACATCATAACATCCAGCCAATCACTCACAATTGTGCCTACCGCCTACGTTAGGAACCAAACCATCTGCACAGCCTCACCCACTGAAGGGAACTCCTCAACATCGTACACATAGTTATGCTTGGAGTTCTCAAACACCCCACCACCCCCCCCCCCCCCCCCCCCCCCCCCCCCCCCCCAGTGCATAGGCCTCCTCCCATGGATCGCATCATTGCCGACATTGATGTCCTCGTTGCTGAGGCGGAGCGGCACGATCAGCTTGATCAGATTGCAGATGCCGGTGGTAATGACCACGTTGATGATGACGATGAACGCAATGCCAGCCAGCTGGATTCCCCTCTGGCGGAACCCAGCACCAACTCGGCCGTCCCTGGTGCATTTTAAAGATGGAGAATTTCAGTACTGATTTGCAAGCATGCTCCAAAGGGACTCGTAATATTTTGAGATGTTTGAAATATCAGCCGATATTGATATTTTGGCACCATATGGATAGAGCTAGTGACTCGATATAACCGAAACAATATTTGATATTATGGATACGACGAGACGAGATGAAACGGCTGATATTATCGATTCTAATAAAATTCCATGATTGGTATTGAAACTGAGATTTCAAATCATGCTAAAAGTTTTATGGTACCTGAGGCGGTACGCGAGGCCGATGTCCATGTTTTTTTTTCCTCGAAGAAGCCGGTGAGGATGCTGCCGAGGCTGCCTGCTACAGCGTAGGTGTGGAATACGGCCATGGTGTCGTCGACGTAGTTGAGGAATCCGATCTTCCTGTGGAGGACCATCATAGTGTACCATCGGATGCTCCCTGATAGGACCCCCATTATGATTGCGGGCCATCCTTGAAACAGACATGAAATTAATTTGTGGTTTGATGAAGAAAATATCAAGTTAATTAACTCGGACCGAACCGGACCTGACCTGATCTGACTCAACCCGGTCTGATTTCTTACCAGCAGTGGGAGTGATGCAGACCAGGGCGGTGATCATGCCCTGAACGGCGCCGATGACGGACTGCTTGTGGAAGCAGGTGATGTCGAGGGCGAGCCAGACGAGAGCGCACACATGTGTGTTCAAGATGGCGAGCAAGGCGTCGATGTTGGCCGAGTAGGGCTCACCACCGTTGAACCCCGGTCTAGCCCATCCAGAGCAGGCCAGCACCAGCAAGCATCACGAGAATGTTGTTTGGCGGGGAACCTATCCCTATCCTTAGGTGCTCGTGGCCCTACCTTGTTAGGATCTGTGACTGGAATACGTCGTAAAGGTAGACGAAATTTCGGAGATTAAAGAATGGACGTGCACAAGGAGCTGTGCACAATACCAGTCGACTAATACTGGGTATAATCAACTAATCACATGGATTAGTCGACTTATTCTTTGTATAGTCGACTAGGTTGGCCAGCAGAGGGTTGGTTTTCCGAATCCTGTCAGAGTAGTCGACTAGCATTTGGGCCTAGTCGACTAATACATGATATTAGTCGACTAGTACCCTAGCCTAGTCGACTAATGTTGGGTCTGCTAATTTTCTTTTCTAGATCTTTTTTCAGATTTGAATTGGATTCGGGTTTTCTTTATTTTGAGGCGGTGATTTCTCATATTGATGAAGTTTGTTTAGGACTAGGAGAGTTCTCAGTAGCCTTCAATGTAATCCAATGAATTTGTAATTCCTAAGGGTGTAATTCATCTAGGTGAGAGATTTGTAAGAGAAGTTTAGCCACAAGGGTTCGCTGTTCTTAGCGGCCATCAAGGGCTTATAATCTTCTTATCGTGAGGTGTAAGTAACTCTTATTGTACTCTCCCAAAGTTTTAATAAAGTTTCTCCCCCTTCTCCCGTGGACATACACATGATCTATTTGATCGGTGAAACCACGTTATATTGTGTACTAGTTTACCCGCTACTGGCCTTTTCTCTTTCATTGGTTATAGAACAGGTCTGACTGGAACTCTCCACCTTTCTTTCACATTGATTCATCGACTCGTCGACTTTCGATACCTAAACTGGCAAGTGAATGAAAGTGTGCTCTTAGAACTAGCTTTCTATTTACTTTGAAATATCTTCTTCTTCTCTTCTACTCATTGCCTTAGTAGATCCTGTGATTATTTGCGCCGCCCCAGTTGATCTGGTCGTGGGTGCATCGAATTCATAATAATTGGTATCAGAGCATACAGATTGTTCCCAACAATTGGTATCAGAGTAAGGTCAACTTGAAGATGTCTGCGATCAGTTCGATATTTAGAAGTTCGATGGTGTCATCAATTTCAGCAGATGACAGATTAGAATGAACGCCATCCTGACTAAGAACAAGTTGAAGAAAGCACTACTCGGGAGGGAGAAAAAATCACAAGACTTGAAAGAAAAAACTTAGTAGGAGTTGGATGAGAAAGTCTTGACGGCTATTCAGCTTTACTTGGCGGACAAAGTGTTGGATGAGTTTTCTACGGAGAAAATAACATCCTTGTTATGAAAGCGACTTCAGGACTATTATCTGAAGAAGTCGTTGGCAATCAGTTGATTCTGAAGCAGCATCTCTTTCTTCTCCGCATACATGAAGGTACACGTATTAAGTCTCACATTGTAGAATTTTTCTCTATTATCAATGATAGGTTAGATGAAAGATGAGGATCAAGCACTTCTATTGCCGTGTTCTTTACCTTCTTCATATAAGATCTTTAGAGAAGCTATCATTTATGGAGACAAGTCAACAATCAAGGTCAATGAGGTCAAGGAGCATCTGCTCAACCAGGACAAAATTGACACCCAATTGACGTGTGAGGCTCATCATGATGATTTCGGGCAAGTTCAATATTCAAGGGAGAAAAGTTATAATGAAGTTCCACGGGTAACTCAAAACATAAGAGTTTGACGTGCTATTGTCACTAGAAGAGGCACATTAGAGCTGATTGTTGGTCATGATGGATGCATCACTACTCTTCAAGGCGTTCGTCATGTTCCTGAATCAAGGTACAATCCCATCTCTCTTGGATCCCTACAAGGAGAAGGGTTCAATTTCATTTCTGAAGGTGATCTTATGAAAGTGTCCAAGAGGCCCATGTGAAGTTTCAGGCCGAACGTATCAGCAATGTGTATATGTTGCGAAACTCGAAAGTTACAATTGGTGGATTGCAATTATCCTCGGCTTCGAAAGCGGCTGTTGTGAAACAATCAGAGACACGATGGTTTCGAGTTCGGATGTTCACTTGTACCCCGAAGAGAGATTGGGACTAGGCGCGCAACAAGGTAGTCCAGATCATTACTCCTATGGTGAAGCAAATTCTCATAAATCCTGTGTGAATTAAGAAGACGTTGGGTGATAAAGTTCAGGTTGGGCCTGAACTTATTCGATCTAATCAAGTTGTGAACTTCATGAGGGGTTATGGAGAAGAGGGAGTGAGATGGAGATGAATCAAGTTTTTTTCAATTGTGCGTGGATGCAAGCACATGGAGCATGGTGGCTATTATCGGACTTGACGTATTCGAGTCAAAGGGGAAATTGTTAGAATTTGTGACTGGAATACGTCGTGAAGGTAGACGAAACTTCGGAGATCAAAGAACGGAATTACACAAGGAGCTGCGCACAGTATGAGTGGACTAATACTGGGTATAGTCGACTAATCACATGGACTAGTCGGTTAATACTTTGTATAGTCGACTAGGTTGGCCAACAAAAGTTGGGGTTCCGAATTTTGTCAGAGTAGTCGACTAGGGCAGGGTACTAGTCGACTAATACTATGTCTGATAGTTTTCTTTTCTGGATCTGTTTCTAGATTCGAATTGGATTCAGGTTTCCTTTATTCTGAGTCAGTGATTATTCGTATTGATGAATTTTGTTTAAGACTAGGAGAGTTGTATGGTCTATAAATAACTCCTTGGAGGTGGCATTTAATGTAATCCAATGAACTTGTGATTCATAAGAGTAATTCATCTAGGTGAGAGGTTCGTGAGCTTAATCATAAGGGTTCGCTGTTCTTGGCAGCCATCAAGGACTTGTAATCTTCTCAGCGTGAGGTGTAAGTAACTCTTATTATACTCTCCCAAAGTTTTAATTAAGTTTCTCTCTTTATCTCGTGGACCTACACACGATCTGTTTGATCAGCGAAATCACGTTATATTGTGTATTGGCTCTCTATTTACTTTGGAATATCTTTTTTTTCTTCTCTTCTTCTCGTTATCTTAGTAGATCATGTGGTTAGTTTTCGCTGCACCCGCCCCAGTCGATCCGGTGTTGGCATCGTCCCTTGAGTTCACAGCACACCTGCATGCACATTTTGTACATGTTGCCATCACAAAATACTCTAGCGTATGAACAAAATCTCACCCTATTTATTTTCTAAACAATTTCGGATCATATTTATTTTTTAAAAAACACAAATATATAAGTTGACCTGTCAATTCGAGCAAGCAAATTTTCCATCATTTAGTCCAACCACTAAAACAAGCTAAATTTGTTACCAAAAATTAATTTTGTCCGTCTCTAGTGTACTATGGACCAAGAACATTTCTATTATCAAGTTGTTTCGTATGTATTTTTTAAAAATTTATTGCGTATCAGCATGTTGTATTTATATTAATGTTATCATGTCCGTGCAACATCGAATTTCCGATTAAATTTTACTCAATAAGCAGCAGGGAATCCAGCAATCCCAGGTGAGAGATGAATGACATAACCTCCAGCAAAGTCCATGACCCCAGCCTTGAACAATAAACCCTTTGGCAACCAAACACTAAAAGCCCCAGTAGTATACGAAAACGTATGCCACAATGACACAAACAGCATCCAAGCCATAAAATTCATTCTCACAAGAAGAGCCCCAGCAAGAAAAATAGGAGTAATGGCTGCAAACACAAACTAAAAAATAGACGAGGGTGGCTGCAGGGTACGCCCCGGCGAACCCCTGGGCCAGGAGGTACTGCTGGCCCAGCGCAGCGTTGGGCTTTCCCCAAAGCATCTCTTCGCCGAACGCCATCTGACAGCCCAGCAGACCCCGGAAGCAAGGACGGATGGAGGCCGAGTTCACGGCCCATTTATTCTTCACGAAGCTGCCGTAGAGGAAGACGAGGCCCGGGACATTCTGCAGGCCCACGAGGGTGGCCGCGGTGAGCTGCCACGCTTTGTCGGCCAGTCTGGGCTGGTCTCTAAGGGTTGATGGTTTTTGCCTTTTTGGGGAGATCAAGACACTTGATCTTAGTCTCTACAATTCTCTCTCTTATTCAAGAATTTGCTCGAGACTGAGAATATTGAGGTTGAGATTGAGGTTTGTATTGGTGGAGAGTAGGTTGGGTGTGTGATATGTGTATATATGTAACATATTGATGTTGCTTTGTATTTGTTTCTGGATATTAAAGGCCGGCTTCTCCCTTGTTGGTAGGAGACCGTTGTGCCCTGTAAAATTTTGGAGTGATAGAAGATCTACGACGAAAGAACAAAAGGCCTGAGAAATATTGTTTATGGTTCCATCTTACATCCAAACATAACCAAACTAAGTTCAAGGAGTGTAGTTAAATTACAAGGCTTAATTTGATAGGATTCAGATCCTTTTCAATGTTAGCTTGGTAGTGGACAGTTTACTTCTTCATTCACAACTGTCTATTAATTTATAAATGGTTGTGATTTGTTTTGAGTGAAAAGTAGAAATGACTGAGAGAACAAATTTAGTATTATAGAGTATTTAGTTAGAATCTTCTGAATTATAAAGTTTGGGCTAGAATAGTATTAATTGTTTCTCTAACTATTTTTAGAGTTAACCAAACATTAGGTGAAACTCTAAAAAAATCTGTTTGTCAATCGATTTTTTTTTTTTTACTACTAGTCAAAAGATGAGAGAGAGAGAGAGAGAGAGAGAGAGAGAGAGAGAGAGAGAGAGAGAGAGAGGGCAACACGAGGACCTTTCAAAAAGTCACTCATTTTCAATGAAGTTAGCCAGGCTTCGATTCCAGACAAAAATATATCTTCTAATCCAAGACAGTTTTTTTTGAAATTCCCACTCTACTTTTCATTTTAACTTAACTGAAATCCTGCTTTAAACTAGATAGAATGATAGATGTTCTTAATGATTAATAATCATAGTTAAGCAAATTAAAACTTGGAAGTAGGTGCAATATTGCAAAATCATTTCAAATTACCCAATAAGCAGCAGTGAATCCAGCGACGCCAGAAGCCAAATGAATCGCATAACCCCCGCAAAAGTCCATGATCCCATTCTTGTACAAAAACCCTGATGCTGAAGCATCCAATGCTGTAAGAAAACGTGAGCCAGAGCGGCACAAACAGCATCCAAGCATAGAAATTCATCCGGCCCAGCAACGAGCCCGCAACGAGAATGAGCGTGATCGCCGCGAAAACAAACTGGAAGTAGACGAGCGTGGCCCTAGGCCGGTGCCCGTTGAAGTCGGTGCAGCTCGAGGAGGTGCTTCTGGTCGAGGGCGCCCCCGGCCCGGCCTCAGAAGGGGAACATGCTGTCGCCGAACGACATCTCGAAGGCCCACGCGACCCAGCAGACCAGGACGGCCGCGAAGGCGTAGAGCGCCATGTAGGCCGAGTGGACTGCCCACTTCTTCTTGACGATGCTGCCGTACAGGATGACCAGGCCGGGACGCTCTGGAGGCCCACGAGGGTGGCCGCGGTGAGCTGCCACGTTTTGTCGCCCTTGTTCAACCACTCAGGGGCGGCGTCAGAGGTGTTGAGGTTGGAAGTGAGGGTGAAGCTCGCCATTGTTTCTTTCTTTCTTTGTTGATCTCTTTCTTGCTTGGTTTGAGTTGGAGCTGTATTTATATGTGACATGCATGTTGAGATGAATGCAGGTGTTATTTATGTGTTTGTGTTGGTTTGTGTTTGTTTCTGGGGTTGAGGGGAGGCTGGTCTGTTGTGTGGAAGCATTGGAAATTAGGAGGGAGATTGATTTATTCGGCCTTGGAGTTTTGATTTGTCCGGAGTTAACAAATACAAATATTTCATTCTGAATCTCTGATTCTGTATGTATTTTGGACGGTGAGTTTGTTACCAGAGATGGTGATAATTTCTCTCAACTTTTAGTTTTCCTTCACTAATTAGAGCACAGCACCTTCTATGGACCAGTGATCTATTTATCATTTTCTATACAAGCACGAGACAAGGTTAATGGTATCCGTAAACTATGGAAATATCTGGGTTTTAATATAACTGGATGACTAAAATGCCCAACATTACATAGCCCAACAAGTACAAGACAAGCTAAACAAGGGTTCATATATTTTAATTATCTGATTACAATATTGTGTTAAAATAACACATAAAAGAATTTCTCTTGTTTTTTTTTCTTTTCTTTTTATTAATATCTGGTGGTGCTCATGTTCAATCCAAATTCAAATTTGAGTTTATGATTTTTTTTTTTTTTTCAATATAGGTCGTAACATGATGCAAGCGAGATTTGAACTCAAAGAGATTTTATTACTGTGCTACAGTGTTTGTTACTATGTATTATGAATTATGAATATTGAAATGAAGATTTTTTTTATATTCAATATATAAATGTCAATATTGAAATAAGAGAAGTGCTAATTCGATCGGTGCTCGTGGATCAAAAGCTCACAGAGGACAAAGATACATGCATGAGTAGAATTAGGATGTTTGATGCCATGAACACCTTATGATGTTAAGTTTTTGTTTTTCACTTGATTTTGTAACTGATAACTTATCTTGTATAGTGCTGTCAACAAATCAACTCGACGAAACATACAATGAGCCACATTTATGTGAACAATGCAAAGGAGATCTTTCGAGTTCCTTTCCCATTTCTTACTCTCATTTTCCCCCTTCTTTTTAAACTATTTTTTTGAAGAGAAGTAGCAATGAGATCACTCTCTCGTTGGTTTAATCTTCAAGTTTGTAGGATTTTTCTTGTATCCGAAATGTGGAGCAGAGTTGCACCCGTTAACATAGAGGAGGCCATTTCCCTTCCCTTGGGATCAACATCTGTGTGTACCTTGAGAACCTACTGCACCTTGGCATTAGCTAGTTAATAAATATTTAAAAAATAAAAAAGTTTAAAACAAAGATCCTCCACCTTGGCATTAGCTTGTTATTAACCATAAAAGAAAAACTTCCACCTCGGCATCAGCTTATTAATAAAAATGAGAGAGAAGTTTTAAAAAAAAAAAAAAAAAAAAAATCCTCCAGCTTGGCATTAGATCAAGGAAAAATAAAAATCCACCTTTGAATAAAAATGGGGTTGTTTATTTCGTCGTAAAAATCATAAAAGTCCATAATTCGTAAATGACTTACAACCTAATTACAATTACGACGTTTGTTTGGACCGTAATTTGTGAGACACTTACGCAACTCAACTACTACTCACTTGCAACCCAATTACCCCTCACTCACAACCCATTTACAGTTAATTTTATGGTCATGCAAATTTGTATCATTTTTTATGTTAATAATTTTTTTAATATTTAGAATTTTAGTATTTATTTATAATATTAAAATTTTTAAATCACCAAATAGTTAATTTTGTGGTCAACTTTTCCACTTACGACTTACACATTAGAACAACCAAACACCGTAAAATACAATATACTTTCTCACTTATAACTTTATATTACCAATCAAACACCGTAAAACTTACATGCATGTAACTCATTTATTACTGTAAAAGACTTTACCTACTCACGAATTACATCAAATTATGATAACCAAACAGACCCTGTACAGAATCAGAGGAGCAAGATGCATCTAAGATGGGCCATAAGTGCATCGAGACTCAAGCCCAAGGGCCATTGTTTCTAAAGTTCTGTCATAACTGCCCCGGTGGCCCATAGGATTTTAGAAATAGGTGCCAGGAACGTGGAATCAATAAAAGAAATAGAATCTCTCACTCACTGAGTAAACTATCTTAATTTTGGTCTGATCCAATACAATAATGTTTTTATATTACTAGAGGCTGGTAAAAAGTTTAACCAAAAAACTTAACCTAATAAGTCTTGACTTTAACTTTCTATTTAAACCATCACTTTTTACATTTATCTCTAATTTAGGCCTATATTCTTATATATATATATATATATATATATATATATATATATATATTATATATATATATATATATATATATATATAGGGAGCTGATCCTCTAAGAACGGTTCTCACGGATTTCTGTGAGAACTTTCACGTGGGTCGTCGGATCTGATAAATCAAATCAAATAAAACTAGATCTCTATCAGATCTGACGGCCCACGTGAAAGTTCTCACATGAATTCGTGAGAACCGTCCTTAGGGATCAACTCACTATATATATATATATATATATATATATATATATATATATATATATATATATATATATATATATATATGAGAGAAATGTAAATCAGCTGACACAGGAGGCAACTTCCTCCTATGTCGCACACAAAAATCATATTTTTCGAGTAAATTTTCAAGATCCGACCGCACATTATCATATTCATATTCTAAAATATACACATATAAAAAATCAAGTGATTTGAAATACGTTTACTTATTGATCTAATCGTTCCATTTTGTTCTATTGTTAAAAAACCGTTATTGTTTGAACCCAAAGAAAATGGAGTAAACAAACTTTAAATCACTTGATTTTTTATATATGTATATCTTAGAATATGAAGATGATAATGTGCAGTCGGATCTTAAAAATTTACTCGGGAAATTGATTTTTGAGTGCGACATAGGAGGGAGTTGCCTCCTGTGTCAGCTGATTTACATTTCTCTCTCTCTCTCTCCCTCTCTCTCTCTCTATATATATATAGGGGTTACTGTACCTCAGCCGGCAGGCTGAGAGACTTCTCTCAGCCGGCGGACGTGGCAAAATCACCGCCCCACATCTGTCATCAATTTTGGCGGACAAATCTTGAAAAATCCCGCCCAATTTAATGCCAGTCACCTCAACATTGTATTTTCCGAAAATACCCTCCCTCACAACTTTCTACCGTATGTAAAAAAAGTTGGCTACCAAAAAAATTTACAGCTCTAAAATTTCAACCGGCGATTCTGATCCAAAATAGTTATTTTCTTTCACAAATTCGATCCTTTTTTTAAAGAATATATTTGCAACTGATGGCGCCTAAGAAATCATCCGTGGAAAAAGGTACTACAAAAAATGATATTTTCAAAAATTTTTAGCGTTTGTGTATTTTAATAGTTTTAAATTTTTTCCAGATTTATTTCCGAGGTTGCAATTTTTTTTAATTTTTTTTTAATTTTGGAACCATGGTCGCAGTTCAGAAAGAGATTTTGAAACTTTAGATGTCGAATAAATTTTAAATTTATAAATTTTATAACATGATGATAAAGGTCCTATTTTTTTCACCTTTTTTTTATTTTCTTCTATTTTTACTATGTCTTAGTATTTTCAAAAAAATTGATGTGCATACACTACATGCGACCTCGGTCGCAATTGTTTAAAATATGAGTTGTCGTCTCTTGTGACCAAGGTCGCAGTGTATTTAACGTCATTTATTTTATCATACTTGGTCGCAGTGTCGAAATGGGTCACAGTTGTTTTTGATTGCACTGTAGTCTTTTGCGACCTTGCTCGCTGTGTCGACCCTGGTCGAAGTTGTTTCTGATTGCACTGTAGTCTTATGCGACCTTGGTCAAAGTGTCGTCCCTGGTCCAAGTTTATGTTTGCAAAGTACGACTGCGACCGTGGTCGCAGTTTATAAAAGAAAATATGCTTTTTACAAACATTGGTCGCAGTGTATGATTGCACTGTAGTCGTATGCGACACTGGTCGCAGTGTCGTCCGGGTGCAAGTTGTTTGTGTTTACATTGTATGACTGCGACCGAAGTCGCAGTTTATTAGAAACAAATATGCTTTTGACCCCCTTATAATTTTTAAATGATCATTGGTCTGAACTGTTTATTTTTCTTACTATGTAGGTAAATAACAGATAAAGGTTCGTCCTCTAAGATCAAGCCTGAAACCTATATGCGAGTTGATGAAGAAATTTAAAAAGTACATTCACGCAGATTTCGTAGAGGCGATGAACAATATCCCATTTGGCCCAATCTTCATGGCGTTCTACAATGAACAATTTGGAGCTGAAAAGGGTCTAAAATCAAACGTTGCTGTGCTGCGTATTTTAGACCAGTATAATAGGGATACAAGGACCTTTAGAATTGGGGCAAACAGATTGAGTTAACAGTGGAGGATGTTGCCCTCACATTTGGTCTACCTATCATTGGGGCAGATTTTGTGATGAATAAAACATGTACAATAAAAGATAGAGGGGTGATAAACATATTTCCCCAATATAAAGAAGATCACTAAAGTATCCATTGAAGATACTTTGGATGATCTTCTTGTCAAGAAGAGGCGGAGAGGTGTATTGGATGTGACAAAGGATGAACAGCTTGAGCAGCAAATGACTTTACATGAAATTATAAGAGACATGCACAGACTTGCAGCTCAAGACTTTACCACATTAATCATCCTATACATGTCGGCCACTCTTTTCTTCTCTGACAGTAAATGCACGGTGCCGTGGTATATTGTGGAACAGATTGCCAATATGCAGCTGATGAGGACAATATGCTGGGCAAAAGCTGTTTGGCAATTCCTGATTGAGTCAATGGACATCTTCAGGCAAACCACGTACGAGCTGCAAGGATGCTCCGTGCAAATAATTGTAAGTACAAATCTCAAATTTGGCAAACATTGTATGAAATTTACCCAAAAAAATTGTGAATATCTGTGTAAACTAATTTAATTTTCCTTTTTTACAGTATTGGCTATGTGAGAGGGCTCCTATTTTTGAGCCGAGGTCTGATTTGGAGGACATAACCCCACGCGTTTTAAGATGGGACCTCCAAAATATTAGTAGATCTCTACTTGAAGTTGATCTAAGTGAGATTGACAGCAATATTGTAAGTTAGACTTCTTTTTATGTTCAGTACAAATAAAATGAAACCATAGTCGCAGTATTGAGCTGCACCTTTCACAGTTCGTTTTGTGCCTGCAAACAATGTGCGATCATGGTCGCAATCTCTTGAAAATACCTTACATGGAATGCGACCATGGTCGCAGTGTTGAGCTGCATGGCTTGGCAGATAATTTGGGAATGACAAACATACTCCGACCATGGTCGCATTCTTTTCAAACATACTTCATAAATAAAACTGCGACCATGGTCGCAGTATCATTATTTCATTGTTTTATTTTTAACTTTCCTTTTTATATTTATTTTCAGATTTTGAATCGAATGGCCAACATCTCTATTGCTGAAAAAAATATGGTTGGCCTTCCTGTTGAAGGGGAAGAGGAGGAGGAAGAAGAAGAAGCAGAAGATGAAGATGAAGAAGGAAAAGAAGAAGAAGGAGATGAAGGAGGCCATACATATAATGAAGCTGACATCCCGGCGAAAAATGAGCCAGAAGCGGCTGAAACGAGTGAGCAACAACCATCTTTTACAGGTTATTTGCCACCACCACGGGATGATCAAGCTGAAGAGATAAAGAGTTGAGGTCTCAAAATCAGCACTTGAGAGAATATGTTTCTCAGCTCGAAATGAAAATTGAAAAAATGGAGACTGAGAGCAGACTCAAGGCTGAATTAAAATAAAAAAGAAAGAGAAAAGAGAGAAGAAAAAACTAAAAAGGCAGCAGAGGAAATTAAAAGTGGAAGAAGAAAAAGAGCTGCTGAGAACAACCGCTGCTGCGGAGAAGGAGAAGGAGAAGAAGAGGGAAGAAGAGGAGCATGAGAGAATAAGATTGGAAGAAGAGAAGGAAAGGGAGGAGAGGAGGAGAGAAATGGAGGAGAAGGAGAAGAAGAGGGAAGAGGAGGAGCATGAGAGGAGAAGATTGGTTGAAGAGAAGGAAAAAGAGGAGAGGAGGAGAGAAGTGGAGGAGAAGGAGAAGAGAAGAAGGGAAGAGGAAGAGAATGAGAGGAGAATGAGGGAAGAAGAGGAGAAGGAGAAGAAGAGGAGGGAAAAGGAGGAGCAGGAAAATGAGGAGAGGAGGAGGAAGAGGAGGGGGAGGAGAGGAGGAAGAGGGAAGAGGAGGAGAATGAGAAGAGAAGGAGAGACGAGCAGAGGAGGAGGGAAGAGGAGGAGCAGAAGAATAGGAGCATTGAAAAGGAGAAGAAGGAGAAGGAAAAGAGGAGGATAGAAGAGGAGGAGCAGGAAAAGGGAAGAGGAGGAAGGTGTTGGAGGAGTTAAAGAAGAAGAGGGAGAAAAAGAGGAAAGTGGAGGAAGAGGAAATTAGAAGGAAGGCTGAAGAGGAAAAGGAGAACAGAAGAATGAAGGAACAGATGGAGAAGCAGGCTGAAGAGGAGAAGAAGAAAAAACTGGAAGAGGATAAAATCATGGGTTCTGAGTCTATTTTAAATATTACTGGAGAAGATATCCCAAGTTTTTCTCTGAATATAACTCAAATGACTCAAGAAATCCAAAGAGATAAAAAGCTTCTGAAGAAGAAATTCAAGAACATATTCCGCCTCAGAAGCAATCCTCAAAAGAAGCTGTTTTGGAATACTCTAAAGGAACGATAGAAAGGGGAGTCAAAGAACGCAGGCGCGCTGAAAGAGATCGCGATGACTCCGACTTCGTTTATCCAAAACAGAAGAAGAAAAAATGAACATCCTCTTCCACAGCCTGCGGCTGTGAGTTCTGCAGCTGGTTTCGGTGACAAAGAGATTTCCTCTACAGAGCCAAAATCAAGAGAATTGACCGAAACCAGAGCATACAGAATTCTGCAGCCCCATTAACAAGCTCTTGTAAAAAATTTCTTCGACAAGTCCTTCTCTGAGTAAGTTAATTCATATCAAAAAACTGTTATACCTTTATATAAGAACAATTAAATTGCTAACTTTGTTTTGAATATCTTGCAGTTCTACTGCGTATCAGGATACCGAAAACGGAATCATGATTACAAGGAATGACATTGAGGACCTGATGTTCAGTAGAGACTTAGATGCAAACATTATTCATTTCTACATGAAGCATATTGAGAAAGGAGAAGGATTAAAAAGCATATTCTTCCGGAGTGAAGCTTGGGTAAAAAATCTACTTTAGCCTTTACGGTTTAATGTAATATAAATTGTGGAACAGACTAATATTCTCTATCTCTGTGTAGGCATGTACTGCGACTAAGGTCGCAGTTTATAATTTAAATGTATTGCGACTAACTCAGGTATTGCGATCAAGGTCGCAGTTTATAATTAAAATGTATTGCGACTAACTCAGGTACTGCGACTAAGGTCGCAGTTTATATATAACATGTACTGATACTAACTCATGTACTGCGACTAAGGTCGCAGTCCATGAAAATATTAATTACAACGAATATAATTTTGGTACAGAAAAGAGTGCGACCTAAATAGCAGTTGCTGGCCGTCTTTATCAGATAACAACACTGCGACCTTGGTCGCTATATTAATTACTATAAAATGTGTTAATAAGAAACGCTGCGACCTTGATCGTAGTCTCTTGTATTGACTTAATGACTTCTTAATTTAATTAATTTTTCCTTATATTTTAAATTCATTTTGTATTTTATTTAATTTTGTTTTTTCTTGCCCGCAGCACGGTGTTGTAAATAAAAGTGAAGATCTGGAAGATCATTTCATCAAGCAGAAGCTGTTGAAAAACTGGACAGCTGATGTGCAGTACATGTTCTTCCCGATCAATCACAAACATAGTGCCGAAGATCCCGGATTTCACTGGACCTTACTGGTATTTGATTGCGATACACAAGAGTGGTTATATTACAACTCTTTGGTTCCAGCTGACAAAAAAAATAGTATATCAAAGCTTTACCAAAAAGATGCAAGAATAATGGTGAGTTGAAGTTTAATATTTTGATTACTGAAAATTTGCATTTAATTTGATTAATACTAATTTTTGTTCCTATTGACATTGAAGAAAGAAAGATTATTACAGATTTTTGAGATTGATTTCAATAAATTAATGAAAAAAATAAATATAAAATACGAAAAATGCCCCCAACAATCAAACAGGTATATAAATTTTTGACATCTCCTTACATTTTATATTTTCTACCTTTTTTTAGTTCCAAAAATCTAATTTCAATTAATGATTACTCTATGAAATTTTCAGTGTTGATTGCGGTGTATATGTATGCAAGTACATGGAAAGCATAGCGTCTGGTAGTCCATCAGCTGTTGATACTGTTACGGATGCTCATGTACAGAGACTAAGAAGTGAGCTTGCATACATGATACTTGCAGATAGAGAGAAGAGTTGGGATGAAGAAACAGAAATGATACGAAGGATGACATTTCAAGACTGACAGTTGACAAATTATTGATATACCACAATTTTTTATTTTATAAATGTAAAAAATAATTGCAATTGCAATTCATTAAATAATTATTTTGTTTTATTGATTTAATTTATGAACATTTCTATACATTTATTTATTATAAGTTCCATTGATTATTTCCAATCTACAGTTGTTACACTTTGGATTTTACTATTGCGTATTGATATTAGAAACAAACATGCGTTCAACAATTGTACTGCGACCAAAGTCGCAGTAATGACCTGTTTGAGTTTTAGCGTTTCCTTATACGACGATACTTTAATCGAGACAGCGATAATGGTCGCAGTTACTTAATCATTTATCAGTTCCCAATGCGACTACGGTCTAAATCAATAATTAAGTTATTTCACCCCGAATAAAATTTTAAAATAAAGGTTGCGACTTTGGTCGCAGTTGCTGGCCGCAGTCTTAATAATACAACAACACGGCGACCTTGGTCGCAGTTGCTGGCGGCAGTCTTAATCAACAACAACACTGCGACCTTGGTCGCTATGCATGTTAATATAAAGGAAACACATACCTATTGTATTGCGACCTAAGTCGCAGACCATGTACTGCGACCCCTAGATTGCAATTGCTGACCATATTTATCAATAACAACACTGCGACCTTGGTCGCAAATAACCATGTACACTGCGACCAAAAGACTCTGAGTACATTATATACAAAAAATTAAACAATGTAGGAGAATTTGGAAGCAGTAAAACTTTAAAGTACAACTACTTATAAAAATAATATAGTAGAAATCAAAGAATGAAAATAAATCTGATTAAAATGACACGCCAGTGGCAGACTGCGACATGAATCTCTCTACACTGTGCGACCCTGGTCGCACTTCATGAAAAAATTGAAGTCTTTGTTCCTTCAAGATGGAGGCAACCCAAACCTACTTCTTCTGTCATTAAAAAAGAAATAGTAAGAATTTTAAAGATACATCATTATAAAAAAAACGATTAGCTGGTTTAATGTAATACCAGTAACGGACAACCAGTCCTGTAATGGCCCAGCTCTTGACAGTTACCACATCTTCGATGCTTAACTTCCTTCTGATATATAGAATCTTCAAAGTCAGACTTAAGCCTGGATGCAGCTCTAGGACTCCCCTTGGTTGGTACAGGACCAATTGGATCACGTATATTCAATTCTTCACCATCTCGCAATACGACAACGGATCCACTGGAACCAACTGTAGTTTTAGGCTGTGATGAATGATCATTTCCTGACATGGCTCTGTATTCTCTAGTGGTTTCTTGGGCAAAACTTTCCAATAAACCTCCAACTTTGAAAGATGGATATCAGAATCAGCGACCATATCAAGAATTGCATTAAATTTTGAACGAATTGTCCACAATCTAGCCGTCCGTGGAGTACCTTGACTGGGAAAAGGCCTGATGCCATTTTCAATTGCAACGTTTTTGTAACGAGCATCCAACCTCCATCTCTGAAGTATATATGATTCCGGTATATGTGTAACGTGATTGCGCCACAAAATACACAGAATATGTCTACATAGGATACCCTCTGTTTCAAATAACGAGCAACTACAAGAAACATGAAGTTCCTCACGCTTATCATAACTGACCTTTTCCTAGCCGTCTTTTAATTCTGAAAAATTACCAACCAAATATATTGATCCAGGTTTGTCGTGTTCCACCTCTTCTGAAAATAGTGTCATTACAACTGCCCATTCCTTTTGGAACAACTGAAAAATCTTCGTGTATACAACTTCGAAACCTGTATCTCATATGGATTGGATGTACAATTGGGCACAGAATTCAAACCCCTAAAATCTTGAAGAGATTCAGATGTACGACGGGAAGCAACAGCTTTATCATATTGGTGAATAAATTCCACTAGTTTAGTGTTTGAGTTAACAAAACCATCAAAGAAGGAATTAATACTCTCGGACCTCTGACTGGTTGTCATTCCAGCACAGAAAACATCCTTGAGATATGCATTAACCCAATGTCCACGGAGCCTGTACATCTTCATCAACCAACTGTCATCTTCTTCTTCTAACTGATATTTTTCATTCATTAGACGCCATCGTTCCTCACAAGTGCTTATATCGCGGGAGGTGTACCAAGCATGGAAATCGGAGACCATATCCTCTCCATACTTGTTTGACAATGGGATTTGTTGCTCGGCAATATGTTTCCGCACATGCCAGAAACAGTAACGGTGCCGAGAAGTTGGGAAAACAATCTTGATGGCGTCACCAATCTGCGCATCCTGATCAGTAATAATCAGCTTCGGTTCAACTCCATGCATGCACTTGAGCTATTTTTGGAATAACCAAACAAAAGTATCTCTCTGCTCATCAGCAAGCAATGCACAGCCGAACAAAATTGACTGCCGGTGATGATTTACTCCAGTGAATGGAGCAAATGGCAAGCTCAAGTGATTAGTCCTGTATGTTGTGTCAAAAACGATCACATCACAGAACCTCAGATACGAGGAAATAGCTCTTCCATCAGCCCAAAAAATGCTTCTCAGTGTGCCCGCGTTATCGACTTCACTTGAAAAGAAGAATTCTGGATTGGTCTCGGCTTTCTCTTGAAAATATTTGATAATAGCAATAAACTCATGGCCGCAATTATTTCTACGTTGACGAGTGAAATCAATAACTTGTTGAGGCCTCACTTCTTCACAGCCTTCTCCCTCGCTCATTGCATTCACAACGCGGGAAATATTTGAAGGCCGCATTCCAACATCAACCAGATTGGTCATAATGCTTCTGCTAATTTTTGAACGATGATTCTGGTGAGAGTAATGGTGATGTACCTTATCCGGACTTGACAATTCATGTGAATGAGTATCAACAAATTTTGTGATAACCCAATGTCTTTTGTCCAAAAAAAAACGAAGACGGATATGCATCTCAGCAGGACAAGCTACTCTAGTGTTAACTCGACGATGCACTGTAAGCCCCTCTTGTCTTTTGTCACACAACTTCTTCAGACCTTCCTTATTGCAGCAAAATTTTCTGCAAATAATCTCATAAGGAGGCTTCCGTGACTTATCTGTACCTTTTCTTCTCACGCTAAAACCTCTATTCCTTGCAAAACAATTGTAGAAATTGTATGCTTCCATATCCGACAGGAACTGTTTCCCTATAAACTTATCTGAGCTTCCAGACATTTCTCCATGTGCATTCATGTCCTACAAAAACAATTACACGAATTAATGAATATAAATATTTTTTAGATATCACTGTAATATAAAATATAAGTTATATAAATGCGACCAAGGTCGCATAAGAGATGAAAACTATATTACTTCTTATCAAATACTGCGACCAAGGTCGCAGTTATTCGTATGAGAAGAAATCTATATTAATTCTTACTAAAGGCTGCGACCTAAGTCGCAGTAAATAAAAATAAGATTTCATATACGACATGAAATCTATAATACTCCTTTATTGAAGACTGCGACCTAAGTCGCAGTTATCCGTATGTGAAGAAATCTATATTACTCCTTACTAAAGACTGCAACTTAAGTCGCAGTTATCCGTATGTGAAGAAATCTATATTACTCCTTATCAAAGACTGCGACTTAAGTTGCAGTTTCCCGTATGTGAAGAAATCTATATTACTCCTTACAAAAGACTGTGACCTAAGACGCATACCCAAAAAAAAGATTTCACAGCCGGAGACTATTTTCAAATAAGATTGCGACCGAATATTAAAACGGTCGCATTTCTGAAACTTTAAATCATTTGTTATAGGTCGCAGTACCCCATAGACTTAAAGAGAAAAATTCAATATTTAAGAAATTGTTTTTAAAAAAAAATGAAACAATTAAAACCTGTTGATCGGCATGCAAAGATGTCAACCCTTCAAGATTTTCAATATTCTGAGAGAAAGTAGAACCAGATGCAATATCTTCCATATTTAGATCGCCAGTAGACTGCTCGGACGTAGACATTTAATATTTTGGAGAAAAAATTGATCTGAAAAGATTTTATATTTTCAGAAAAAAGTTTAACGCAGGCTGAAAAGGAGAAACTAGATCTTTCAAAAAGAGGTAAGGAAATAGGGGGAAAAGTAATTTATATAGAATAACCTAAAACCTATAAAGAGCGGCAAAAAATAATTATAAACAATAAGGAAGGTTACCGAAAGAGTTGCTTTTCATAAGGGGTATTTGGTAATTTAACTTCTTCCTAAAAGCGTGCCGCGAGTCAGTGAAGTGACAAATTGAGCCACGTCACCGCAGGCTGAGAGAGTACTCTCAGCCCGCAGGCTGATATACATTTTTCTGATATATATATATATATATATATATATATATATATATATATATATATATATATATAGACACATACATACATACATACATACATATATTTATACATACATACATATATATATATGAGCCACCATTCACGGGATTCATGGTTGTAACCGTCCATGGACCTCGATCTTCACCTCAGTATTTTATTAAACACACCACTCTTTATATTATCTCTCCATTCAATTGCATCTGATTAGAGCTCGCAATAAATTGATAAAATTAATCTGCAATTATTTCATCTTCCTCCATCTTTGGTTTTTTTCAAAATCTTCTTTGTAGATTTGTGAAGCGGCATCTTATTCTCCTTCTTTACTTCTTTATACGTCACTTGATGGCTTAATAGACGAAAAATAATATCTTTTGTTATTTCCTTTCAGTGAAACATGTCTCGGAATGTGAAATGGGACAGGCCGGGCCGGCGGGTCAGAGAGTGGGGCTCGGCCCGGGCCCGGGTCCCCTTAAGGGGGACGCTGGTACGACCTGGCCCAATTATTTAAAAAAAATAAAAAGATATAAAATTCTAAAAAAAATCTTAAAATTCTAAAGATATTTAAAAATCCACACAATTTTGAATAAAATTGATATAAGTTGTAAATGCAAATGTAAATTTTTTTTATTTATAATCCAATAGATACAATTTGTAGATTGAAATAGAAGTTTAAATTGATACAAATACAAAAGATTTTCATTTGTTCACTCATCTTCTGAAGAGTCTTTAATGATTTCATCTACTATTTTATTCTGACTTCGCGTCTCTCATCGAGCCAATCCTTACCGTAGATGTTTATTTCGATGGCTCTGACACCAGACAATTTCTCTTATCAGTCAGCACTCGTCTAGCTGTATTAAAAGCAGATTCTGAAGCTCAGATTTTTTTCTCTCTGCCATTGAAGTTGGAATGATTGTTTATTTTCAAATTGAGAATCATAAAAATAATATATATTATTTATACAATACTCAGTATCTTTCCATACTAAGGAACAATTAGGATAATTCATTTTTTCATAAAAATTTTCAAGTAAATATTTATATCCTTCAAACTAAATAGTTTCTTTTTTTAAAATTTTAAGTAAATATTTGAAAAAGCATAAGAAACATCGGAACAAAGCTTGCATACAGCCTTCTTAACTCCATTAATAGTTTCTTTTCTAAAAATTTTCTACACCTCAGATTTTTCCTCTGTCATGAAAGTTGCTACTTCAGCAGTGGAAGCAGAAAGTGGATTAAAAGGTGGTTCAGAAGAAACAATAAAATCTATGGATAGTGATTTCGGTGTGTGAATGGAAGTATTGGAGAGTCAGGTAAAGACATATGCAAATCATACCATTCTTAACTAGTCAAATTTAAATTACGATTACACCTAAAAAAGAAGAATTGCTAGAGCTTACTGATAAAGCGTGTGCGTCCATTTTAAGCTAAAATTGACAATAATATAAACGTAAAAGAGCATGAAAGAGCTTGAGCACTTGAAGAGACGTTGAGCGACCTTGAGCAGTTGAGAGGGTTTGAGAACTTGAGAGAACATGATCACTTGAGAGATTGAGCACTTGATATTTAAGAGATTATTTAGAGATTTTTAGAGAATTTTTTGGTGATGAAATGAAGTGAGGAAGAGTGAGTATTTATAAAGGGGAAGGGGTAGTTAAAAAGTTTTTTTTTTTTTTTAAAATATCTGGTGAATAATCCCGTTGGGGGGGTTTTGTTAAAAAAAATTACAAACCCCCAATGGCTATATTATAGGCCAATAATCCCGTTAGGGGATTGTAAAAAAAAAAAAAAATACAAATCCCCTCAGTTTTGACCCAACGATTAGAAAATAACCGTTGGGCACCTGGGCCTTGCCTGGGTTAGGGTACGGACGAGGAGCAGTCCAGCAGAGCCGGGCCGCGGGCCTTGTTTACCAAACCCGGGCATACCCCGGGATGTCGGTTCTGTGCGGGACCCCCGGGGCGGGCCGGTCCGGCCCGGCCGGTTCGAACCCCTAAACACATCCTCGCGAGCTTGAGTGGGCGCCTCCAGGTTTTGTGGATATTGGCACCTCCATATAGTCATTCTCCACTGATTTTAATTGATCTTGGGATCTAAAGAAACACCTAATTAGAGTGGATCCATGATTGTAGTTCTGCGAATAAAGTTAAAGTTGCGATTGGATCATGCCGTTTGTAGCCATCTTTTTCTCTTGATGTTGATCTCAAACCGGTCGTTGGCGAATATACTATGTATCTTGTGCAGCAACGAGAAAGTCGAAGTGGTACCATTATTTATCTCTGATATTTATATATAGGAGAATATACAGATTTATGGGGAAATAAAATCAAATTTCTATTGGACTTTGTCTCTTCAGCTTTCTAGTGCAAAATTGGGAGACTATATGTTTTATTAATAAAAATACAAATTTTTATACTGGCAGGTGATTGGTAACACCTCTCCCTTTTAAGAGAGAGGTTCCATATTCAATTCTCTCAGTAGCGACGCGTGTGATTAGAAGGTGACCCCTACCTGTTTTTGATGAAAAAAATACAAATTCTCAAAGGCTCTTAGTTTTATTTATACTCCAATAAACTCAATACTACTTCAAATCTAAATAGATAGACAGAAATTTCTATGAAAATCATGAACAAACTTTGAATTGTACTGAATAAAAGCTTTTGCTTTGACTGATCTTTGACTAAAATTTAATACCAGTATAATTGAAATTGAATTGTGTTTTCAACATATATATCTTGTGACTTATCTTTGACTAAAATTTAGTGCCAATATAAGTTGAAATTGAGTAGTGTTTTCAACATATATATCTTGGAGTTCAGCCCAAGTTGGCTCTTATCCGCACAAGTAGATATATTCCTCCATTATTGTATCTTTTCATTCGTGATATATAATGAAATTCATTTACTAGTTTTAGCCATGAACGTAGTCTATTTAATATTTACTAGTATACAGAGTACGCGTTATGCACGTTAAGAAAACTAAAATAAATTAATAGTAAAATATAATAGACACTTATGCTAATTATTATCACTTTTTTTAGCATAAATATTGTGTTATACTTTATAAACAAAATGTAATTTATCTATATTACAAGGTAGTAAGAAAATATTTCATTAATGCTTATATGAATATAAGTAAGAGATTATATATATATATATATATATATATATATATATATATATATATATATATATATATATATATATATATATATATATATATATATGGGCTATCTGTACCTCAGCCTGCGGGCTGAGAGAGTTTCTCAGCCTGCGGGACGTGGCTAAATATAGGCCACACATCGGTCGCAGAGTGTTGGCGCCAAAAAAATCAAAAAAATCCCGCCTAAACAATCGTGAAACAAAATGACAAAAATACCCCTTTTAAATGAAATGACGACTGCGACTTCTAGCATTCAAAAGTAAAAAAACATTCCATGGTCGCAGACTTAATACAGAATAAAGAATACAAGACAAAAAATACTATCGCATGGCAATGCGACCTCCTTCGGTACTGCGACCAAAGTCGCAATCTTCTTTCTCATGCCTTCTGTAAAAGAAGTAATTAATATTATATCTACCGTGATACAACACCAGTCTAGAAAAAAGATATGCACTAATGTTAATCTCGAGAAAGGAAAGATGTGCACCATACGTAATCTAAAGATATAGCCAAACAATTCTATAAAAAGTTAATTTGTACTTCGGATTCTCCAGCAATAAATCTTCAATTAAATATTTAATTTTTTTTACCACTTCCTACCATACTCAACCCTCACCTGTAACAATTATTATTACTATTCATGTTCTTCCACAAATATTGACCTTTATATAATGCTTGTAACTAATATATTACCTCATACCTAAAAAACTATAATTTTGCTCTTCCTTTTCAATTTGATTTCAAAAACTTCCAAAAACAAATTCATTCTTGAATCATGTCTTCCCCATCTTCTTCCTCTGAACACTCAGAATTCAACTTCAATCAATCCCCCACCGGTCCTTTGTCTTTAGGATATTCTAGTGAATCTGATACCAGTCTGGACTTCACTCCTTTTGACTATCTCACTACATCAAATAATGTATTAACTGATCCTCCTATTCATGATGATAATGAATTTTTCATGTGGGTTAGTGAAGAAGACATTATTCCTCTGCCACTTGACGGAGACATGCTTGATGAAAGTATGTCCTCTGATGCTGTAGGCTCGCTTCCTACAAACGGGTCAGACGAAGAGCTTGATAGAGACGATCCATTCTGGGAGTTCATCGGTGAAACAAAAAACCTCAAAACCAGCAAGATGATGAGGAAATAAGTGATGAAGAGGAAGAGCAGAAGAATGAAGACGATGAATCTGCTTATGATGGTGATAATGACGAGGATTAGGATTTCCTGATTTTCTGATATTCAATTATATTTTGTCTTCTTTTAAAAGCTTTTAATTTTTTTTTTTTGTAAGGTCTCTTTCTCAATATATTAAATTATAAGCTCTTTTAATTACATATCCAAACTGCGACTGCTGCTCTTAAACACTGCGACCATAGTCGCAATCCTACTATGGATGCAATTTATGGTCGCAGTTAATTTTTATCAGTTCCCAATGCGACTATGGTCGCAATAATGTACTGTTTTGGAGTTCAAAGTAATTTAAAGTTATAGTGTATTAACTTTTAAACTGTTTTGGATAACTGAACAGTCACCTAGGAAGTATACAATTTTTGGGAAAAGATAGAAAATATATTTGAGAGATATTCACGTGGTCCGAGAGCTTAAACCTTTTGGAATTCCGGGATTAAAAATATATAAAGGGTCATGAGCAAAGGATTAAAAACATACCATCCTCTTCACCGGAAAGAAGACAAATACATTCAAACAATGTCTTCACCATCACCACCGTCTTCACCGGAAAGAAGCCAATCATCAAATGATGATTTTATGTTTAGTTCTGAAACAATGTCTCGCTACGGGTCAGAATCTGAGCTTGATACAGACGACCCTTTCTGGGAGTTCATTGATGAACCAAAACACAAACATGAAGAGGAAGAAAGCGACGATGAGACTGTACCTGAAGAGGAGGAAGAGACAGAAGACGAAAGCATGACTCTTGACGACGAATCTGATTACGATGGTGATGACGACGATTAGAAGTTAAAAATTTGTATTTTGTTTTTCTTTTTAAATATATATAAATCAAATTGAGTTATTTATGAGAGTTTTTCTTTTAAATATATATAAATCTGTTTTCTAAAGTTATCTGTGTGAATTACATTTTTACTACTATGTATCGGTTGAAATACTGCGACCATGGAGGCAGACTTAATAAATACAATGCGACCAAGGTCGCAGTTGCTGGTCTTTAATCTTAATCAACAACAACACTGCTACCTTGGTCGCAGTTTCTGACCGCATCAGACAACAGACAACTTTTCATTTTTCATTTAGATTCAAAAAATGACTTAATCCAAAACAACACTTAATAAAATAAGAACACGGCGACCTTGGTCGCTATGCATGTTAATCTAAAGGAAACACTTACTTAACGTACAGCGACCAATGTCGCAGCCCATGTAAAGCGACCTATATTAACATGCATAGCGACCTTGGTCGCTATGCATGTTAATCTAAAGGAAAACACTTACTTAACGTACTGCGACCTAAGACTGCAGTTGTTGGCCATCTTTATCAACAACAACAATGCGACTTGGTCACATTTAACCATGTACACTGCGACCATCTTTATCCTTAACAACACTGCGACCTTGGTCGCAGTTAATAATTATATTACTTCACCCTTAAAAATTTTTAAAATGAAAAGGTTGCGACATTGGTCGCAGTTGCTGGACGCAGACTTAATAAATACACTGCGACCCTGGTCGCAGTTGCTGGACTTTAGTCTTACTCAAAACAACACTGCTACCTTGGTCGCAGTTTCTGACTGTAGTCTTAATAAAATAAACTGCGACCTAGATCGCAGTTGTTGCTGTTTAGTCTTAATAAATACACAGCGACTTTGGTCGCAGTTGCTGGTCTTTATGAATCAACAACATCACTGCGACCTTGGTCGCAGTTGGTGGTCTTTATAAATAATCAACAACAACACTGCGACTTTGGTCGCAGTTGATGGCCGCAGTCTTAAAAAAAAAATCTCCAATCTTGGTCGCTATTGCTGGTTTTTAGTCTTAATCAACAACAACACTGCGACGATGTGACACGTCACCGCAACAGTTACTTAGTCGCAGTCTTTAGTCGCAGTGTCGACCCTGGTGACAGTAGTTACTGTTTGCAATGTATCTTATGCGACCTTGGTCGCAGTGTAATCTATGATCATAGTTGTTTTATTTGCAATGCATGGCTGCGAAAAAAGTTCGTAGTTTATTAAAAAAAACAAATATGCTTTTTATTTATGTCGAGGCATTTATTTCCAGGCATGTGCAAATGATACAAAACGATCTCTTATACAATAAGATTGAGTGTTACAAATACAGCAGTACAAAGGAAGACTAAAACATCAAAAAATCCCTTGTTGACTAAGAGCAATCTTCTTCCTGAGGTCTGGTGGCAGCAGAATCAATAAGATTCAGTGTTACAAAGAAGACTAAACATCAAAGTAGCCAAGAAGACTAAACATCAAAAATCCCTTGTTGACTAAGAGAAATCTTCTTCTTGAGGTCTGGTGGCAGCAGATCAATAAGATTGAGTGTTACAAAGAACACTAAACATCAAAGTATCCAAGAAGACAAAACATCAGAAGAGCCAAGAAGAGACCTTGTTGACTACTAAGAGCAATCTTCTCCTGCAGGTCTGGTGGCAGCAGAATCTTTCGTTTATGAACATCTCTTCACCAGAAGGTTATCCAGTGAGCATGGAGTTTCCTCGATGTCACTTCTGGGGTAAGAGAGGAGGTTTTTAGACCTCACAGGGAATGCTACCCACCACTATATCCACCACATCCCACGCCGCCATACCCACTCTGACCATCCGTTACCAGCAAGCTTGACTGGTGCATCAAGTCAGAGCAGATCTCGGTGAGGATTAAGTCCTCGTCAGGGATCATGACTTCTTCCCTTGTGAACGACGAGGACCATGACTTCTTCCCTTGTGGACGATGAGGTCTATGACTTCTTCCCTTGTGGACGAACATCCATCAAGTTCGTCAATAACGTCATCTTCATCCATGGAGGCAGGCCCCTGTTAGAGACTCTGAAGAAGGCGGAAATTCTCAGAGCAATTGCTCTCGAAAGAAAACAGTCTAATTATGGGCTATTAAAGGGAGAGGGTGAGCCCTATTTATAGGCAGCCCATGGTCTCCAACCGCCAGCGCCGGTTTGGCATTAAAGACATTAACGCCTAAACCCAATGAAGAACCGACGCGTAGACAACCGCTTCGGGAAACAACGAATGGTGCGGGGTTCGTCAACATAGACTTGACGTTAAAAGATCTCATAAAATCTTTATGACAGGTCGCGTCTCACGGACTGACTCCAAGTCGCATCAGACAACACAACTTTTCATTTTTCATTTAGATTCAAAAAATGACTTAATCCAAAAACAACACTTAATAAAACAACACTTACTTACGTACTGCGACCAAAGTCGCAGTCCATGTAATGCAACCCTAGATTGCAGTTGCTGGCTATCTTTATCAATAACAACGCTGCGACCTTGCTCGCATTTAACCATGTACACTGCGACAAAAGACTTTAGCTAAGGTCGCAGTTTAAATGTACATTGCGACCAAAAGACTCTGAATACATTATATTCAAAAAAAAAATAATTACTTAACGTACTGCGACCAAAGTCGCAGTCCATGTAATGCAACCCTAGATTGCAGTTGCTGGCTATCTTTATCAATAACAACACTGCGACCTTGGTCGCATTTCACCATGTACATTGCGACCAAAAAACTTTGACTAAGGTCGCAGTTTAAATGTACAATGCGACCAAGACTCTGACTACATTATATACAAAAAAAATTAAACTATAAAGTAGAATTTTATCGCAGGCTGAAACATTGATCTGAAAAGATTTTATATTTTCAAAAAAAAATTTATCTCAGGCTGAAAAGGAGAAACTACATCTTTCAAAAAAAGAGATAAAGAAATAAGGCGAAAAATAATTTATATCCTATAAAGAGCGGCAAAATAAAAGGGGGGAAAAATATAATAAACAATAATCAGGGAACGCTCTAAGAGTTGCTTTTCATAAGGGGTATTTGGTAATTTAACAGTCGCCTAAAAGCGTGCCGCAAGTCAGTGACGTGACAATTTGAGCCACGTCAGCGCAGGCTGAGAGAGTTCTCTCAGCCTGCCGGCTGATATCCATTTTTCTCTCTATATATATATATATATATATATATATATAGTGAGTTGATCCCCTAAGAACGGTTCTTACGAATTCATGTGAGAACTTTCACGTGGGCTGTCGGATCTGATAGAAATCTAGTTTTATTTGATTTGATCTATCAGATCCGATGACTCACGTGAAAGTTCTCACAGAAATGTGTGAGAACCGTTCTTAGAGGATCAGCTCCCTTTAAGTAATTGTTACTTTCGATCATCCATTTTGTGCTTACTTGATGTATGAAAAACAAATACAAATATTTGATTTTTTTATTTTTAATTACTTTAAATAATGTAGATCAAGTTTAACGGAGTGGATCTTATATTTGAATGTCGTAATATTGATTTGAGTGAGAAAGATTCATGCTCAAATCTTTCTGAAAATAGTCATGCCTATATATGTGTGTGTGTATCCGCGCAAGTAGCCAATTGGTAAGAAGCTAGATTTGCTCCCCATAGTCGCCAGCTCGATCCGCTCCGTGGACAGATTGGAGATTAGTCTATGGGGGCTCATTTTTCACTGAAAAGATTTATTTGAATAGAGTATGTCACCTCTGGGATACCTTAGAATTAACCTTCCAATATATATGTGTGTGTAAAGAGACACACGCACAAACACATTACGAGAACGGTTCTCAAACTAAGTTTTATGGAACTCCACGATAGGCAACCTCATGGATGGATCTAAACTGTTTATCTTAATCAATATACTCAAATTAGAGTAATAATGAAAAATCAAGTTATTCTAAATTTTTTACCCGTGCATTAAGTAGTTACACAAAATATGCTTTATTAGCCGTAGAAAAAAGATGTCATTTGATAGACGGGTAAAAAATCTTAGAAATCATTTTTTATTATTAGCCTAATTTGAGTATATAGATCAAGATGAACATTTCGTATGGTGGCTCACCGTGGAGTTCTCGTAAAGCTTAGTTTGAGATCCGTTCTCATAGGATCATTTATCAATATCGACACACATATAGGCACACGTATCTGTGCCTTGGGTCTGAAAGCGAAGGATATAGAGACAAGGCCCCTCCTCGCCGTCGTACTTCCATTTGCCGCCGCCTCTACTGCTTCATTGTCATCTTCATCGCCGGCGTAACCCTGCTAAGACCGTAGTAAGACCCTAATGGGATCCATTAATCATCTCCTGGCTCCAATATCAGAAATGAAATACATTGATTTTCATCCTTCAAGCAGAGCCCCTTTCAATCAAATTCCAACCTCGCCAGCATTTTCTCAATCTGAGATTCTGAATCCTATCTCCTTAATCTCGATCTTGGCATTGAAGAAGAAGAATTGGGTAAGCTTATTTTTGATCTTTCAATGTGTTTATTTAGTTGTTTTCTTATCATGCACCGTAGCTGTTTCTTAAAATTACTGATAGGGTGTAAAATTGTCTGGAATTATCAATTGCCACCTACAGATTTGCAAGTTGTCCACTTGTAAAAGAAGCTGATCATATTACAATTCATTACATTTATATTTTAATTAAAACAAGTTTAGTATTATGATCTGTTTTGATCATCTACTAACAATTAATTAAGTTAATACTTATACAACATGTGGCAAAACCTCTCAAAGACTTTAAAGGAGCCATATAAAAGGTCCAAGCCCCCCCCCCCCCCCCCAGGCTTCGGTTGGTGGCCCAGTGACTCGCTCTCTCCCCCTCCGCTTTTGTGTCAATCTAGCCCACTCTGAGTCTTTCTCCGAACAATCTCACCGGATCTAAGCCCTACGCCATCGAACTCGCAAATTTAGACTGATTCTATCACATGTTTTACTTCTTCTAGGTTTCAAACTTTTTACGTTAGTTTAAGATTTTTGTTTGATATGCAATTTAAATAAATATGCTATACACATACACACACAACACACACAGAGAAAAATATATAGAGAGAGATAGAGTTGGTTACTTCCGAAAGGATTTGAGCATGAATCCTTCTTACTCAAATTCAAAGCTATGACATTCGAATAAAAGATCCACTCCGTTAAAATTGATCTAAATTATTTAAAGTAACTAAAAATAAAAAAAACAAGTGTTTTGTATTTTTTTTTTTTCATGCATCAAGTAGGTACAAAATGGACAACCAAAAATAGCATATTACGTAACCATTTAATCCCATCACACGCCAACTTTGTTAGGTTTCAAATATTCTACACCGTTAAACTAATCAACTCATTATTTCAGCCGTTAATTTTACGCCTACTTGATTAATAAGTAAAAAATATTTAAAGTACTTGAATTTTTGTTTTTAAACACTTTTAGCAATGTAGATCAACACCAATTGGAGTGAATTTTGTATTTGAATGTTGTAACATGAATTTGAGTGGGAATGATTCATACTCAAATCTTTCCAAAAGTAACCAAGTCTCTCTCTCTCTCTCTCTCTATATATATATATATATATATATATATATATATAGAGAGAGAGAGAGAGAGAGAGAGAGAGAAAGTTGGACTATCAAATAAACGTTTAGTTTTTGGTCCAACTCTAAAAGATTCAAATCTCATACTCTGACATCCAAATACAAGATCCACTCTATTGAAATTGATCTACATTATTTGAAGTCTCTAAAAATAAAAAAATCATGTCATTTGAATACTTTTTACTTATTCATCAAGTGGCTGCAAAATGGACGGCCGAAAATAGCATTTTAATTAGATCTACATTTTTAGACATATAAATTCTAAATCCTACTATTTCATCATGATCTAACACTTAAAAATCCTCACAAACTAATTTTTGAAAGATTTCAATTATTATACACTATTAAACTAAATAACTCACTACTTTCGGCATTCTGTTTTGCATCCATTTGATGGATAAGCAAAAATATTCAAAAGATATGATTTTTGATTTTTAGAGACTTCAAATATTATAAATCAACTTCAACATAGTGGATCTTGCATTTGAACACCGAAGTATGAGATTTGAACTCTTTAGAGGTGGACCCAAAAATAAACGTTTATTTGTAGTCCAACTCATATATATATATATATATATATATATATATATATATATATATATATATATATATTATATATATATATATATATATATATATAGAGAGAGAGAGAGAGAGAGAGACTTGTGTCATATATATAATAATGGCCCCTCCCCGTTCTAGAAAAAACTCGAATTCTCCTCCCACCGCTTCTCTCTGATCCATCCCCTCCTCCCCGATCCACTGCCTCTATGTCCCAATCCGTCGCCTTCTTCCGTTTTTATTTCTTCCGCCCACAGCTCAGCCTCGCTCTTACTACTCTGCTCTCAAAGCTTCATCTTCTGCCACTCCATCTCCTTCCTTTTCTGCAACCATCAAGGGTTCATCATCTTCAACTCCCACTCCCCTTTATCCTTTGCCCAAATTGACAGATTTTGTTGTGCTTTCCCTGACCCTGTCATCATTCCCCCTTATATAATCGAGGAAGGTATCAAGCCATGGATGAGAGCACTAGCGGGCAAATTTCTTGGTCGCGTCGTTGCCCTTGGTCAAGCTTAGCAGTGCCTTTCCCCCCTTTGGGCTCTCCAACATGACTGGGAAATTTTCTCTATGAGCAATGGCTTTTTTATTATTAGGTTTTCTTCGGATGATGATCGTGATCGTGTCCTCCTTGAAGGCCCTTGGGTGGTTGACGACATGGTGTTGGCTCTGGCTCCTTGGATGCCGGAGTTTCGCTCATCTACTGCTAAGTTATCTACCTGTGTGGTCTGGTTGCGTCTCCATGAGCTTCTCCCATCGTTGTGGACCTGTTCTGCTCTTTATCTCGTGTTTCCAAGGCAAGTAAGCTTGTCTCTCTTGATCACAACACTGAGCTTCTTAGCAAAGGATGCTTTGCTCGGATGGTCGTCGAGCTTGATCTCTCCAAGCCTCTGTTTCCTGGCATTGTGATCCAACTTGATGGTCGCTTTGTTCCTCCTTTTGGCAATCTTTTCAGTACAAAAATTTTCACCTTTTTTGCCGCCAGTGCACATGTGTTGGTCATCGAACTCCACATTACTCTGCTGCTTCACATTGCTCTGTTGCTTCATCGCTGGTCCCCTCTGTTGCTCCTCCTGTAAGGACTTGGGGCATCATCTCAAAAGACTAGCCTTTTAGGTGGAGTAGCACAAATCCTTATGTACCTAAGACCATCCCCTTGTCTAGCTAATGTGGGACTATTTGTTTGCACAAATCTTAACAATCTCCCCTCAAACAAAGAGTCTAGTTCTGTGTCTTAATTATGCACTACGCTGTACTACACTGTGCCTTTTCGCTTACACTTGTGCCTGCGCCTGTGTCTTGCCCTTTTCGCTGCACTGCACTGTACTGTGCTTTTCACTGCACATGTGCCCGTGTCTGTGCCTGCGCCCTTTTCGCTGCGCTACACTGTGCCTTTCACTGCACCTGTGCTTGCGCTTGCGCCCAAGCCTACGCCATCCATTCTTGGAGGATCTTCCACACATGACTAAGTTTGGGGCATGGTTCTGATACCGTTTGTAAGGACTTGGAGCACCATCCTAAAAGATTAGCCTTCTAGGTAGAGTAGCTCAAATCCTTATATACCCAAGACCATTCACTTGTTTAGCCAATATGTGACTATTTGTTTGCATAAATCTTAACACCTCCATTTGCACTACCAAATGTTGGAATGGCATGCAGGGAAAAGGCACTTGCCAATGATGACTCGACCTCCGTCAGAGGAGATTGGATGCATGTTCGCCGCCGTCACTGTAACCCTAGATTACCACCACCAGGATCAGCGGATTAGCTTCTTTCTCTAAGGATCCTGTCTTTTCTTCAACATGTTCCCTTGCACGCAACCATTCGGAAAGTGGGTCGGCACGTGCATCCACTTGCACTGTTGACTTCTCTACACTTGGGCTTTCCTTGTTAGGCTCCTCAGTTGGCACTTCACTGGCCCATGCAAATCCAAACCCTCCATTTGCTGCGACTTCCTCATCCCTCCCTGAGCTCCAACTTCTCTCTGCTCTTCCGGCGAGAGATGTCCCTATGTTTGAGGCTATTGCCCTACCTTCTCCGTATACTCCTGCTCCTACTCCGCTTTCTCTGTCAGATATCCTTACAGATGATCAGGTGAGCTCTTCATTCACAAAGAAGAAAAGCTCAGTTTCATCCTCTGCTAAGATTCATAGAAGACCTCGAAGAAGACTCGTTGCCTCCGTCCCAACCTCGATGACCCGGCCTCTGCTAATAATAACAAGGCAGATGCTCCACCATCAGCTCTCATTCATTCATGAATTTTGGTTTGATTGTAAGAGATAAATTGGTTTGATACTTGGGGTTCAATTCTTCATGTATCTTGTACTTCCAGTTTATCATCAATAAAACTTAACTTACCTTTAAAAAAAATGTGTCATTCCAGCAGGACTCGAGGCTAAATCTTTCCCACTCAAATATAACTCTACAACATCCGAATGTAAGATTCATTCTATTGAAGTTGATCTATATTATTTCAAGTAACTAAAAATCAAAAATCATGTATTTTGAATACCTTTTGCCCATCTATTAAGTAAGTGCAAAAATGAATGGCCGAAATAGTGAGTTGGTTAGTTTAACAATGCAGAATATTTGAAATCTAACAAAAAAATGGTGTGTGAGAATGTTTAAGTGTTTAGATCATGATGAAATGGTCGAATCGATAACTTATATATCTAATGACGTATATTTAAGTAATATGTTATTTTCAGTCGTCCATTTTACTCCTACGTGATGAATAGATAAAAATTATTCAAAATACATGATTTTTTATTTTGAGTTACTTGAAACAGTATAGATCAATTTCAACATAATGAATCTTGTTTTTTGATGTCATAGGGTTGTATTTGAGTGGGAAAGATTCGGTCTCGAATCCTTCCAGAATGATACAAGTGTGTGTGTGTGTGTGTGTGTGTGTGTAGAGAGAGAGAGAGACTTGTGCCCTTCCAAAAGGATTTGTGCCCGAATCCATCTAACACAAATACTGCCTTCCAAAATTCGAGTACAAGATCCACTCGTTGAAATTGATCTATATTATTTCAAGTATCTATGAATTAAAAATCAAGTGTTTTGAATACTTTTTACTCATCCATCAAGTGGTGCAAATGGGACGGCTGAAAGTAGTGAGTTGATTAGATCTATGTCTTTAGACATACAAATTCTCGATCCGACCATTTGATCATGATCTAAACATTTAAAAATCCCTACAAATCAATTTTTATTAGGTTTCAAATGTTCTACACCATTTAACTAACAAATTCACTATTTAGACCGTCTATTTTTTCTCTATTTGATGCATGAGTAAAAAGTATTCAAAACGCTTGATTTTTGGTTATACATACTTGAAATAATATAGATCAACTTCAACAGTGTGGATCTTGTATTCGAATGTCGGATGTTAGTATTTGAGTGGGAAGGATTCAACCTCAAAGCCTTTTGGAAGGACAAGTCTATCTTTAGAGAGAGAAATAGACTTGTGTCCTCCAAAAGGATTTGAGCCCGAATTCTTTCCACTCAAATTTAACCCTCCTACATTCGAATACAAGATCCATTCCATTATAGTTAATCTATATTATTTCAAGTATTTATAAACCAAAAATTAAGTGTTTTTAATACTTTTTACCTATCCATCAAGCGACTCAAATAGACGGCCGAAAATAGTGAGTTGGTTAGATCTATGTCTTTAGACATAGAAATTCTCGATCCTGTCATTTCATTATAATCTAAACTTTTAAAACTCCTACAAACTATTTTTTTTTGGGCTTCAAATATTCTACACCGTTAAACTAACTAACTCACTATTTAGACCGTCTGTTTTTTTCCTACTTAATGTATGGGCAAAAAGTATTAAAAACACTTGATTTTTAATTTATAAATACTTGAAATAATATATATCAACTTTAATAGAGTAGATCTTGTATTCGAATGTCGGATGGTTTGAATTTGAGTGGGAAGGATCCGGGCTCAAATCTTTGGAAGAACACAAGTCTCTCTCTCTCTCTCTCTCTCTCTCTCTCTCTCTATATATATATATATATATATATATATATATATATATATATATATATATATATATATTATGAGAGTTAAGTATCTTGTATGGCCTTTTGGCTCCATATCATGGTATCAAAATCACTGCCCTAAAATGACCATATGCTCGGTAAGGTTCTACAAGGCAAGCTGCTCACTAGGCAGTTCTTAAAGGGACTTGGCATTACTCAAGAAGATCATTGTGTACTATGCATACAGGATACTGAAACAGTAGACCACTTATTCTTTTCTTGCTCTTTCTCTGCTTACTTATGGCAGCTATGCAAGCTCAAGCTTGGTATTAACCCTTCCATTAGCAATCTTGTTGACGAGGCTTCTAAAATAAAATTTTAAGTCAGAAGGAAATGCAATACTTCTACCCTTGCAAAACTGGTATTGTCTGCATTGGTTTGGCACATAAGAATTGAAAGGAATAACATGACATTCAAGCATAAAAGCAAGAATGAGATCCTGGTCTTCAAAGAACTCTACAAGGATGTTCAGATTCTAATGCAACAAGGTGTCTGGAAGTACTCAACACAGGTACATTGAATTCAGTTCTTACAAATTGGGGCATAACAAGATAGGCTGTATTACCAGACTAGATGCTGATGCCTCAGCTGTATCAGTCCAGCAGATAATTCTGCCAGTAATAAAAAGTTCTCTCTACTCCAACAGCCCCGCACAATGCTATGGCGTTCATTCTGTCATGCAGATATCTCAGCCCAATTGCCGAGCAGGAAAATCTGATTGCATTGTTCACATTGCTTGTTTGTAACTTGTTTCTAACACTGATCCAGCAGTAGACGTGCTCAATGCTATGTCTTGATTGAGTTGTATGCTAGTGCATTTCTTTTAGTGCAGACCTTGGGTCAATTTTAGGAAGCTTACTTGGGGTACTATAGTAGAAGGTGACGGATATGGTCCTCTCCCCTCTCTATAGTTACTCAAGAATAACATCGTAGAGTATCCTGGTCTGGCAATACTTGTACTATTGTATTCAGTTTCAATGAAATTACTTACTTTTTGAATACACACACAGACACACCCACCCCCTAGAAACTCTAGAGGGGGGAAGTCGTCGTGCGGAGCTTCCTCCCTTTGTTCCTCTGCCCAGGGCTTTCTCTCCCCTAGTTAAGAGATGTTATTAGAGAGAATTTCATGAGATGAAGTTTGAGATCCGGGGATTGATAGCGGCTAGGGTTACTTTTCGTCGTTCATCTTCGCAGTTGGGATAGGATGCGCATGAGACTTTGTGGGATCTTAACTACTGGAAGAGGACGTTGTGCGAGACTTCGTGTGATTTCAACCGCTGAGAGTGACTAGTGATCCTAACCATCTCGATTTTCCCTTACGATCTCTTATCCTATCATGTTGGGCCTGTTATGGATTATCCATAGTAGCTAATTATGTTTAGATTTGCTAACAGAAGTTTAATGAATTTGCCGATGATTGAGTTCGCAGTTGTTTGACGATGATCGAGATACCTGATACCCATTCAGGATTTGAATCTACAAGAGAGTTGATCATCATCTTTTCTTTTATGCTCACTTTGATAGTAGATATAGTCGAATCTACAAGAGAGTTGATCATCATCTTTTCTTTTATGCTCACTTTGATAGTAGATATAGTCAATCTGAGATCTACAAGATGATCGACTTTGTTTCGATCAGTAGATTCAGTTAATCCAGGTCTGTGAGTTAACGATTGCAAAAAACTATATATTCTATGTGTCATATATAGTAGATCTAGTGAGATGGGTGTTGCTTCTTCAAGACAAGTCAAGGAGCTATTTATTAGTATGCTAATGGTTATTTTATGATGATGGGTTTTTTTGTGTTGTATTTAGTTATTAAGAGTTATATTGAGTAATTGAATTCTCATACAAAAGAATTATTAGAGAAGTTGGATTCAATGTAATATTTTGTATTCTCTTTTGATTAATAAAAATAATTTTTACCGTTCAAAAAGAATATAACACATAAAAAATATTATAAATCGATAGTTATCGTGTGCTTATCGAAAAAGAAATAAGATAGAGGAAAGATTATACTAATATTTTCAATAATTTTAACAAATTAATAAGAGTTTTTTCGAAACTTAACTAAATAAAAAAGTTTGAGATTAATTTTCTTCATTTAGTTATGGTTTTGTCTCTAAAAACAAATTTTATTTATTTGTAAGGAGAAATTTAGCTCTCTCTATTATTTTCTATTTTGTATATAATTAGTTGAATACTTTAGATTTACCTCTCTATTATCTAACAACGAGAGAATAAATTATGAAAGTATATCTTCCAGTTAAAAAATAAAATGACTAAAATAGCCATGTATATTTATATTGTAGTTAAAGTTTTCAAATTAAGCACTTGATTTTTTTCATTTAAGATCAAAGTTGACAGAAGATTTTTTTGAAATATTTTAACTAGTGCTTTTTATAATAGTACAGATTTGAACTTTTTTGAAATTTCTTCCTTGTAGCAATTATTTACATATTGTGTTTGTTTTTCCTACATCTGCTTAATTTGTTTTTGGTTTTTCTTTTTCTTTTTCTTTTTCGGTAATCTTGTTGTAGTTTTTGTTGTATTTTTGTTTCATTATTTCTTTTCTTCAATGAAACAAAGCCGCTATGCTCCACTTCACCAAGGGGAAGGAGATCTCGCGCAAAAAAAAATATAATTGTATTTTTCAAGAGAATAAAACCAAGAAAACTGATACACACAATTTTTTGGTTCAGTCATGTAAGATTTTTTTTTTTTTTTTTTTTTTGTGTTCTTACACCTATAATTTACACATTTTCCTGCACGTGAGTAATACTCAAAGTCTCCTTATGATATATATATATTTTTAATTATGGACCTCACATGCTGTGGTGAGCCAGAATTCAAAGACGGGAGAGGGGCACAAATATATTACGAAATTATCTTTTGCATCTTTGTAAACAAGCACACAACTAATTTAACTAGAGATATGACTATTATTTCAATAAGCACAATTAAGTCTTTAACAAGTTCACAAAAGACCAAGACAAACATTAACTACACTACTGCCAATTCAATAGTTTTAAAAGGCTTCACACATGTGAATTCAGCATATTTACTTAAATAGCATACCAAACAAAAATCTTGAACTAACTTAAAAGGTTTGGAACCCAAAAGAAGTAAAACCTCTAACAGAGTCTGTTTAAATTTGTGAATTCGATGGCGTAGGACTCAGATCTGGTGAGATAGCTGGAAAGAAAGACTCAGAGTGGGCTAGATTGACGCAGGGGTGGAGGGAGGAGAGCGAGTCGCCGGGCCGCCAGCCGAAACCCTGGGGACGAGGGGAGAGAGAGAGATGATCAAATGCTAACCCTCACATCACAAACATATTAATGTGAGACCTTGAAGATTGGAAAGCTTAACAACTTTTCTCTAATGTACATTTCAGCATTAAACACCTTGGATTTTTTGGATGGCTCCTTTAAAGTCTTTGAGAGGTTTTGCCACATCTTGTATTAAGTTTTAACTTAACTAATTGTTAGTAGATGATCAAAACAAATCATAATTCTAAACTTGTTTTAATTTGACATGAAGTGCAGTCGCCCAGGGGAAAAAAATATTTCTCATTCTGTAATGCGTCAAAGTGCATAGGAAAATTTTATATTGCATCAAAAATTCTAGGGGGAGAGAGAAGATTCAAGAAGCCAAATAGATAAGCCTCCAAATAACAAAATGTCAATGCGTCGTGGGTCTCCGAGGGAACAGCTAGCTAGCACTGTGAAAAGAGCAGAATGAACAAATGAAAACCGATAAAAACTAGCTGACAATAGCCTCTCTCTTGCCTACAGTTTCCCGAATTAGTACAGTACTTCATATACGCCACCTAACATTCTCTCAAGAATTCATTTTCGCAAAAATAAATTTACAAAATATCTCAAGAAAAACCTCAAAATATCCTGGACAAACTCTCGTAAGTTTTCAGAAAGCCACAAACACGAAACCCTCTTAATATTTTTCTGACATATAATCCTAAATAAATCCTACTATAACTTTAAATCACAATAAGACTTTATGAGTTTATGATCATGCATCAATCTTATAAACTCTCTAGCTATAGATATCATGTAACTAGAACTATCTGCTCTGGTTGCATCAGTAGAGCTGAAATAGCATCAATAACAAATAAAATACAAAGTGCTCATGCAAGAGCTGAAGTGCCAAAAGTACATATAATCATATAATTACTTGATTGAGAGAGCCCTAATGCAGTTGAAGAATCACTACAGACAAAGGTGTGATCAGAACTTCATATTAATATATACTAAATTTACTGCAGAAAAATATACTAATTACTTATCAAGTGTTAGGGTGTAGGTACTTCAAAGGATGCTTTGACATATTTAATCTCTCTCTCTCTCTCTCTCTCTCTCTCTCTCTCACTCACACACACACACACACAAGTCTCTCTCTCTCTCTCTCTCTCTCTCTCTCTCTCTCTCTCTCTCTCTCTCTCTCTCTCTCTCTCTCTCTCTCTCTCTCTCTCTCTCTCTCACACACACACACACACACACACACACACACACACACACACAAAAAGCAAAACTCAAAGCTTTACTTATCTGCTTGTTCAAGCACAATCCTTCAAAAAATTTGGTGCCAAGAGGCAGTCACAGATCTGTAATAAGAGCAACAAGAAAATTGGCTACTTATGGTAATCTATCATTTTTCTTTTTTTTGAGAAATCACACATATAGCAATTGAATATTTCTTTTCTAACTCAAATTTTCTAACAAAAATCTCACTAAATAGTATGACTTGTGTAGCCCACCTCCTGAATTATACATAGGTCCCATCATATAGAGCTAGGGTTGGTAATAGGCCCAGGCCAGCCTGAAAATTTTCGTTAAATGGACCGGCCGGATGTGCTCTGGGTCGTGTCTGGACTGAAATTTTACGATCCGTTTCACTTTCGGGCCGTGCCAGGCTTGCCTCGGTCTGGCACGACAGCTAGTGAAGGCCCGCATGGAGCTCCACTGGGTCGGCTGTTGTGACCCAATCAACACTGAATTTAGCCAATTTTCCTAAGTTTATATGTAATTCAATCTTAGCTATTGATTTGATACAATTTCAGCCATTGATCTAAATCTAATTTAAGTATGAAAACTCAAATTGAAACGTGACTCTCACGAGTCAGCTCTCCGCATTCAAAATATGATTTGAAGTTTTCTTTATAAGATTGTCACAACTGTTTTGTTCTCTTCTCAATTGATTTCTTAAAAGATAAAAAAATTGATTTTGAACTTGTTGCTCTTAAAACTAAATAGACACAAAATAATAGGTCTGACATGAATGGTCCAGCAGGATGCAAACACTAATGGAGGCTCGAACAGGCGTCTCCATGTGGGTCGTTACACAGGCTTACGTACAGGTATAGGCCCTTACAATATTCTGGGTCGTGCCTGAGCCTAGTTATTTTTATGTGAGTCGGGTTTGGGCTTGACTAGATATGACACAACATGACTCATTACCAACCCTATATAGAGCTTTGAGTTAGACTCGATAGAAAGCTTGAGTTATATATAATAGCAATTTTACTCATATCAATTCCTTAGCATGTTGTTTGATAAACATCAATAAAAATTTAATATACCAAGCACTAAAACTTTGGAAAGTATTCATTTCAAAAGATCTAGAATGATTTTTCATTATACTCACTTAACAAAATGGGGTTTCCTTCATATTCCCTCTTTAACAAAGATAGAAAACAAGCAACTGTCGCTGTAGCATGTGGTAAAATTTTTATTGCAATGGTAAGATGTGTGGGGTTCAAATCCCTCTTGCACCAAGATACGGCCTATATTTCCCAAGGGGGAAAAAATCTAGGACATCGGCAAGGAAAGATGAAGTCACACATGATCGTTATGCCAATGATTGAAGTATTGAACTATGTAGATACATTGTTTTTTTTTCTTTGCCCCTGAGATAATATATATATACACATTATGATGAAACAACACTAATGACCGTGGTAGTAAACAAAATATCGTATCGATGCCATATTAGTTCGAGTGGTATGTACATAGGCAAGGAATTAATTTTAGAACTAATCCTTCTCTTAAAATGAGGAGTGCTTCTCTTATCTATCTAATTATATTTGGTTTACATACATGAAAAAGCAAGTAAACCGATCAATATAATTACATGGATATATGTTAGATAATATATGTTGCACAAAGAAAACCTGAAATATAGTCAAAATATCATTCCTCAGCGTTGCTTATCAGTAACAAAGGATTCGAAGATTGGATTATCACCCGTTCATATGTCTCGTTCGTGTCTAGTTCTCGCCTTTTGAATTAAGGAAACATCATGATAAGAAAAACAGTAAATAAAATAGATCAGCTTGAACTGGTACAATTTTTCCTGATAGAAATGTCTGTCTAATCTTTGAGAATCTCATGTATCTTGTCCATAGAAGATTCATGGCAAAGAGCAGGTGAATTGATACACTATATTGTAAAATATATGTCCAGTATTTTAATTTTACCGAAATAATAACCTTAACTTTGACAAAACATGTATCATCTAGTCAATAATATCCTCAGAAGATTCATGTCAAAAATCAAGAGAAATTGATACCCTAACCAAAAACTAATACATCTAATCACTTTTATTTGCTGAAAATAATAACCTGGAAATAGGACTAAACAATATAAGACAAAGCAATCACAAGAATTTGCATGGTGTTTTAGGGTACTGACACATATCATTATAGCTTCAATGATTTGAAAAGATTGCATAAAGGAGCACTTGATAGAGCACTGATGAGTGATGAGAAGCTCACCTTGGGGCTAATCTTGTTCCTTAATATTGGAAAGCAAGGTGTGAGGAATGAAGCCTGGTCCGAGATCTCTTCATGGAGCTAACAATTAAGAACGATTCCTTTATATTTTTTTCTCTAAGCAACTAAGCTAAGATCAATATGGAAAAGATCTTGGATCAAACTTCATTCCAAACACCTCTCTCTCTCTCTCTCTCTCTCTCTCTCTCTCTCTCTCTCTCTCATATGATTCCTCAATCAAAACCACCTCTCTCTCTCTCTCTCTCATATGATTCCTCAATCAAAACCACCTCTCTCTCTCTCTCTCATATGATTCCTCAATCAAAACCACTCTATAATAAGCTAGGAACTCAACTCAAGGGCTCTCTCACCTTCTCCCAAGGGAAAAAATTATATATGAAAAATAACAGGGTGGTTAGTTAGGACTAAGGGATGGGAAGAAGCTTATAATATATTTGTATAGTTCAAAGCACATGATGGACAGGTCATTTGGGGCTAAAAATAATGAAGATATTGTCTTGTTCTGTGAGGATGAAGTCTTTTTCTTTTATGGGAGTGAGGGGGTGATAAGCTTTTACAGGCTATCTTTGAGGAAAAGAGAGCACCTAAACTACTAACATAGGGAATTGAGAGGGGGACAATGAGAGAGAAGTCTACTGTCATGATGGATTTTAATGTAGAAAAAGGTTAGGTGAGGAAAAAAGCCCACCAACAAGGGGGAGGGGTGTGATATAGTCCTTGTGCAGAAGGCAAGAGGGAAAAGGCAAAGCAAAGGGGAAAGACCCACCGACCAAAATCTAAGCATGATCTCAGCAAGAAAAGGAGAGAAGCTCTATATGTGAAGTAAATGGTATGCAAAGACCATAAAGTTGAAAATATTCATATGGTGTCACTGACATATGGCCCATTGTGTTTAGATGATCCCATTTGTGATTGAGTTATGGAATAAAGTTAGACAAGTGGCGTAAGGAGACACTTGTAGCACTGTTTCGTGAGTCGTTCCATAAATTTTCGATCACGCTAACATTATTGTGTTTTCGCAGCTTCGCGATTAATTGTGTTGCAGCCGAAATCATTTAATATAGGTTTGTTGGAGTAAAAATATAATATCCTAAACTTTTACCATAATTTTGGAGTTTTTGTGCAATGACAGGAATTTTAATACAAGGCAACTCAGGTTTAATTCTCATCAAATGTGCAATTAAAAAGATGATTTAAAAACAAAAATACGTTGCGCCGAAACTCAAGTAATTTTGACTCATAAAAAAGACACTCGAGCTCAACTCTCATCAGAAATAACGAGAGTAAATAGAAAATATCAACTACATGGATAACAACTTCTCTATCATAGATAGCTTTTAAGCATGAAAACAACATCAAACAAAGAGCAAAAGAAAAAAAAGAAAAAAAAACCCTACTTGATCCCACAAGGTAGATCTATACACTCAACTTATGCTTCTACTACATATAATTAGATCTACATGTATATTCAATATGGTACAAAGTTATTTTCTAAAAAAAAATATGTTACAGAGTTATGACAAGCTCTCTATACTTGTGCTTTCACTACATATAATTAGATCTACATGTATATTCAATATGGTACAAAGTTACTTTCTAAAAAAAATATGCTCTTAGAATCGAGACATAGAATTAGAAGGAACTCTAAGATAATTAGTAAGACAGAGATAAGGAGGCATCAATTTAAACATCTGATCAATATTGAGAGGAACTATATCTCTCCGTATTAGTTTGTATTGGTAGAAAAGGGTTACAAGCTCCCAGCAGTAGTATCTTCTCAATACGATTTTAATGAAACAAGAAGCTCGAGTAAGAATACAAACCAAAGAATGTCCAACTACATGCACAATAAGTACACACAAAAACTTCTCCATGCACAGATAGAGCTCGATTAATTAAGACGAGTTGTACCATGGAGGTTTAAAAATTTTGAAATTACACTTTTACATATTTCAAAAGATAAACCTCTGATACATATTTTATATAATGTACCCCTCCTCAATTAAACCACTAGCTCCGTTTTTTACTCACATATCCTCGCCAAATCTCAACATTTCACTAGAAAAAAATTCGTCTTCCTTGAAAGCATCAAGCTGACCATATAAGTTCAGAAACCTGTGACAGATTGCTTACTCTTTCTAAATTTACATATTCGTAAAGTTTGACAAAATCTCTTAAGGATCTTTTATATAAGTTGCCTAGCTCCACTTAACAAGCTCGCTGCCTCCACCTAGGCTATAAACCTGAACAGGCCCCAAGACCAGTGCAAATAAATGCCTCCATTTTGGAGTTGGAAGCTATTCCATGCACAACGGTATTTCTCTTTAATTCGCTTGAGGAGGCATTTGAGCGAGTGCTTCACTTAATAGTGCATCAAGATCAATTAAACTTGAGAGACTTTGATACCACAAAATCAAGCGTGCCTTCCTCAACTTTCACTACAAACAGAGGTTATGTCTTTACGTTAGATGAAGCACATGAGCACATGAATGCCGAATGATTCAGTTGTCCACGGCTTTACGTATAGTGAAGCATGGAGCCCATCAGTCTCTCTCTCTCTCTCTCTCTCTCTCTCTCTCTCTCTCTCTCTCTCTCTCTCACACACACACACACACATCAATTGAGGAAGATCTCCACCAACTTTTCCTTTTTCCCTTCACATTGGAATTGGCATCAGCAGAAGAAGAAGAAGAAGAAAAGAGAATGGGTCCATGATGAGCCCACGGCGACATTGTCTTCTTTTTCCCTCGCCACCCTCGTTTGCAATGAAATGCATAGCCTTTTTGACCCAATCATTTCACATTTCTAACGACTATACTGCCAACAGGTAGTGAACATTTCCACTTCAAATAACTCCTGTTTGTTATTTTATGAACGATATTTGATTCATTTTGAATGAGAAATAGAAAATTTTAACAGACAATTCACGACTGTGATTTAAAAAGTGGACCATGTATTCAGTGTAAGCAGTGACGTTCTTTTGTTCCACCAAAGCCCACAACCTATAGACATTACTGGCTGCCTCACCATCGCGTAGCAATCAGTGAAGTCACTGTTATTGTTCTTGGCGCAGCTCAAAGAGGTCATCGGTCCCCACTCTCTTATCACTGGAAATGTCATCATTCTTCTACATTGCTCCTAATTTCGATAGGGGCACATGCAGCTAAGTCGGCTGATGCAATCATAGCGAGTCCCCACAATTTTGGACATGAGCCTTGCTTGGTTCAGTCTCATCCTATCAATCATTTTGTTGGGTTAAGATTAATCCACACACTGTCTAATTTTTCGTGTACACAATTTCTTTTTGCCCCGAAAAAAAGTTACTTTTACGAAATAAAATGGCACTTTGCATGCAAATAGGCAAACTCCCATTATAGCTCCTTGTTCTTGGCAGGTCAGGAGTCTCTGCTAGGGCTCCCCTCTTCGTTTTCTTGTCTTGTCGACTACTATTATATTAATTTAATGCATTAAAGTAAAACTCTTGATACTGTGAAATGAAAGAGAGACTATTTGATCTAGATTTGTTTGTCACATTATACTTGACAAGATGGTTAGAAATCATAATTGTCCGACTGATTCCCAACAAGATGAGTAGATAGTTAAAAAGCTTACAACAGACGGTAAAAATCACAAGCATCAGATTTCACCAACCCTATTTTAAGCCTGCAACTCTCCCTAACAAAGGTTTCAATAACCTTGTTACCAAAAAAGACCTATAAAGTTAAAAAGGAAATCATAGAGAAAACTAGAAATTTTGTGCAGCGAGAGAATAACAAATAAGAATAGCCGTAAACAAATTACAAACTTGAATTTATGAAGAAACAGAAATAATGGCAAGCTTTTCCCAACATCCTGAACTACATAGTCAGTATAAAACATTATTTTAGCTGAATGAGTAGTTAAAGCTTCACTAAGATGGGGAAGGTTACCCATGAAAGAGACAAATGAAATACAGAAGCAAAAACTAAACTACAGTGAGACCTGTACAGTATAATTTACAGTTTACTAGGATGAGAGAAAAAACATGTCCCTATGAACAGTAAGGAGAGGCGTCACTAGCCTTGAGGCTGAGCTTTCACCAGCTTTACGCTGCTGTAGAAGCGCTTCAGGTCTTTCATCGCTGCCTCCTCGATCTGAATAGAGCGGATGGAAGATGGTGCATCTGTCTCAGGCTTGAACCAGCGGCTAGGGGTGTACCAGCAGCCTCTGAAGGAGAGCTGTGAGAAGAAGAAATAGAGAAGCCTGAGGTCCTAGTCTTGGGACTATGAGAGATGCTCTGCTGTTTCTTTCCTTGCTGAATGGTATAAAGAAATAATCCAAATTCAGATGACAGGAGTATCAGCTTGGAAGGCATATGAAATAATATTTTCTATATTTGAGCGGCAATGAAGAAAAACAGGAAATGGCCTCACTAAACAATGAAAAATTTATGGTATACCATTGCAGCTTTGTGATAATGTCTAAAATCATCTCTCTGCCACAATACTAACATATCCCTCAAGCAGGGAATTTGACAAGGCAAAGCTCAAGTTAAGGTCGAAACTCAAAACTGCTGCCCTAATGAAACATATAAACACATGAATTTTCCAATCTCAGAAGTGAAATTTAAAAGAAAATAATCATGGTTGTACCATTTAGATGATTGCGTAGATGGATATTTCAGAGTAAAATACTGTTAAACAGCTTAGGAAGACAATAGAACACATTGCTCTTAAATGGGTCTCTTGCTAATAGCATCATCACATGGAGAAGTAGGAATAGCTCTTTACGGCCAAGCAAGAAAATAAAATGAAGGCATGTTGATGGAATCACTAGCTCTTTATTTGAATTTAAGCTTTTCCCTTTATTTTAGACTAGGCTTAATATGTTGGGTTATTTAGCTTTAGTCTCATATTGAATATGTGGGAGAACTTCTTTTGTATGGGGTCTATATAAGGTTAGTACATGTAGTCTTTTATTCAGTTCAGTTGATTTTTAATGCAAATTTTGCTTTGTGAATGAATTTCTGTATGGTGATGTGCTGAGTGGGAGAGCGATTTCCTTAGTGCTGAAGTCAAAACTTGTCTTGTCCCCTAGAACCCTAAATTTTCTTCCTTCTTCTTTCCCCTCCCTATCACATTAGTTTGGTATCACAGCTAAAATCCTAATATTTTCTTCCTCCACAAAAAAAAAAAAAATGCCCCCTCCACAAAAACCCTAGATCTCCCATCTCCTTCTTTCTTCTCTGGGTTTAGTTAAAAAAAGAAGAAGAAAAGAACAGAAAATAAAATAAAATTTCAAAAAAAAAGAAAAAAAGAAAAAAGAAAATGAAAATGAAACAAAAAGTCTATTGTTCATCTTCTTCCTCCAGATCCCCCACTGTGTTCATCGTCTTTCTCCAGATCTCCCGCCGTCATCCTCCTCCTCCTAAGTCCTCGCCGCCGACTACCCCTACTCCCTGATCGTCGTCAACGCAGGAGCACCCGCCGCCACCCTCGCCGTCGTAACGACATCATCAAAGTCAACGACCGCAACCAAATCTAGCCGAGTCGACTACAATGACATCATCGAAGTCCGTCGTCACCGTCCTTTTCTCCCCCAATCCTTGTCGACGACAACTGCTCACCTCGAAGGCACCTCTCCACCGTCGGATCTACTCAACGACAGCATCGCCAACCTTCTCCGACCTTTCCACCGCTGGATCTACGCTCCCCCCCCCCCCCCGAGACTTCGTCGAAGGACTCCCAGTGCCCTCTGACTTCGTCGCTGCCCTCGTCGACGCCTCCCAGCTTCGTCGCTGCCATACTACACCATCTACACCTTCTGCGCCTTCACCGGTCGCTTGCTCCAAACCTCGACGTTGACTTCACGCCTGCAACCTCACCACTCAGGCATCAACTTCGTCAGCATCTCCATCGCATGCCCTTCTCGAGGCCAGATTGCCTCCCTGACCAACCCCGACGTCGTCGAGTCCTCCAGGACCAACCTCGACGTCGTCGAGTCCTCCAGGACCAACCCCGACGCTGACGAGATCCCCTCACCGTCCTCGATTCATCAGCATCTCCATCGCAGCTCCTTCCCAAAAACAGATCAGTTCCCCGACCTCGCCGCAGTAACCGATTTCAACCCCCACCATCTTCGTCCTCATCCTCGAGCGCCGCCAACGCAAAGGACTTGTGTGCCCTAGCTGTTGAGCGAATGAGAAGAGAGTTGAAGGGTTAAATTGGGTTTGATTTTAACTTGGGTTGATTTGGATTTTATAGCTCAAACCCGATTCAATTGGTCGACCCGACCCGACCCACTTGAGTTTTAGACTCGACCCAACTCAGTAAGCCACACAGCGAGTTGACTCGGGCTGAACTAGCCAGTTGCGACCAGTCAACTCAGACCGAGTTGACTCAATGAGTCAGCTCAACGCAGCACATAGCAGCTGCCCAGAGCATGTTTCTGACCCGTTCGGAGTCTGATTCGAGTTCCGTCTAAAGCGTTCGATCCGTAGTTGCCTCCCGGAGATACTGAAAGAAGTTCGCAGCTTTTGGGCAACAGATCCGGCCTCTACAGACCCTTATTGGAAGCCACTATTCGGTATCGGTGCTTTTTCAAGCGCCTTTGGGTACCCCTAACCTTATCTCACATTTATTTGATCTTTTGCATATCTCTTGTGTATCTGTAATGATTTTTAGTTGTAGTTGTTACTGTTAATTGCCCAGTTGCTGCCTGCTTACATTTTCACTTCTAGAAATTATTTTGCATAATTCATTTTAGAAAGCTATTAGGATTTTTTTCGGTTGATCATATAGTGCATGCATCTAGTGAAACTTAGAAAATTATCTTGCGTCTGTGTGATTGTGTGTATCGCATAGTGCATGCTTCGTAGTGGTTGAACATATTCTCCTGATCATCTAGATATGGAGTCCAAACTTGACCTAATTTTGAGCTTTCAAGATTTGAAACTTAAAGTTAAAGGGCTAGAGAATAAGAACTCAAGAGATGATACCCGAGATAGGAGAGTGAAAAACACCGATAGGCATAGGGATGGAGAAGATGACATAATCCGCAGGATTAAGATAGATCCTCTAACATTTAACGGTATCCTTGACCCAAAGATTTTTAGTATTAGATAGCATATTTTGATTACTATTTTAATTGGTATAGATTCACATAGGAGAGTAGAGTTGGACATGCTAGGATGAGACTGTCAGGGTCAGCTAGAATTTATATGACCACGATAGAGAGAGTACACTAGGCGTGAGGATTTCATAGAGTCTTGAAAGGAAATGAAACAAAAGCTTAAGGAGAAATACATTCATGATTCCTATAAGCACCGCCTACTAGATAAACTGCACAGGCTTCGCCAGGGTAGCACGTCAGTTCAGGACACAACCGAATTTGACGACTTAACCCTATGTTGTGAGGTGCAAGAGGATTCCTACCAAGCGATCTCTAGGTACCGTTCTGGGTTGAAGTCAGATATCTAACAAGCAATGTTCATCCATTCCCACAAGATAGAAACCCTTGAGCAGGCAAGCCAGCTAGCTTGAGATATAAAAATCTCTCTTAGGTTTTTTACAGAACGTAGGGTCATCCCTAAAGCCAGGGGCAACCTAGCCTAAATACTCACACAATTAGATGGCAAATTGGTGAGAGGTGAATTTTCTAGGAGTGCCAAGGGTAGTCAATATTTTAAGTGTCAAGGCTATGGTTCACATTGCTGCACAGTGTCCCTCTCAGAACTTCCTACTCAAGGAAGCTGATGATGATGAGATCGAAACAGTCGTTCATAAAGCAACTGGTAGTGCGGCTGATTCTGATGATGATGTTAGTGTTGCTAGCATCTAGTTAGATATTATTAGGTATCCACACAGCTGTTGGTAACGAAAACTGGTGTAGATCAAGTGTGTTCTACACCTATATTGCACATGAGGGGAAAACTATAAATTGATGATAGATAAGGGTAGTTGTGCAAACATAATTGCCAAAACAGCTCTTGAGAAGATGAGTCTCAAGGCTCGACCACATCTCCACTCATACAACACGAATTGGGTTGATAAACGTAGTCATGTCCCTATCCACATGTCTAGCTACGAGAATCGTGTTTGATGTAATGTCCTAAACAGAGACACTGCACACATTTTATTGGGTAGGCCTTAATTGTATGACTTGGATGTAACCAGTCTGGGTAAGTCTAACATTTATGAGTTTAAATTTAACGAAAAGAAAATAGTGTTGAAACCTGCCAAACTCAAGTCAAATGTAGGGAATAATAAGGAGAGAACAGTCACCACCAAGGACAGTGAGACACCATGTTAGTGAATAAATCCCACTTCTCTCCTAAGTCTCTTATTAATGGGTCTACTCTTAGGTCTAGAAATTCCTCCAGCATTCTCCCTCTTCCCATAGGTATATCTCCGAAGGTTCTAAATATCGGATATCAAGATCGTATCGGATGGGGTTTTTCATATCGGATATCAGATATCAAAGGAGATATCGGGGATACGCGCGCATATCGGGCATTCATATTGGACATTGTATATAATGAAATATTGATAACTAAAAGTTGATATAGTGTCATAGATATCATCTACCTAATAAAAATGATGTAATATGCATGCAAAGATAGTAAAAATAAGGTCCATTTGCACACAATCGTGCAATAAATAAGTTATTTCATATCGGCGATATTTCGGGCAATTTATTGGCCGATATCGGGCTATTTATCGGCCGATATTTCAAATACTGGCCTTTTTTGCTGCAAACGATATGACGAACGATTTTCTCATATCGTATCGGCAGCATGCACAAAAGGAGATATCAGACAATATCTCAGCCGACTCGGCCAATATTTAAAATAGGGATCTCACCTATTGTCACAGTTGAGTCATCTACAGCTTATTTGCATGAGTTACAGGCAAAAGACAATTAGTAATTATAATTATCAGTCTTTTGCAGTCTTACAAGCGATTGCAGGACATCGCAATAGGTGACGAAGTACTGATTAGAGTGCACCTAAAGAGGTTCTCACTAGGAACTTTGAGAAAGCTCTATATTTAACGCAGTGGTCCATACAAGATTTTGAAGAGGTTTGGTTCCAGTTGCTACGAGCTCGACATTCCCCATAATCTTGGGATCAGCTCGGTGTCCCGCATCGAGGACCTAACTCGTTATTGCACTTTCACGATGCCACAGAGGTTTTCAGTTCGTACATTGTAGCCACCACTGCTAAGGAGACCCGCTACTGAGGAATTTGTGCAGTTCTTCCCAGTTCAATTTTATTATCCATGTCGCCGCCATTCCCCAGTGGCGAATTTTTCGAAGTCAGGGAGAATTGATGGGAATCACTAGCTCTTTATTTGTATTTAGGTTTTTTTCCCTTTATTTTAGGCTAGGGTTAATATGCTATATTATTTTGCTTTAGTCCCATATTGGATATGTGAGAAAACTTCTTTTATATTGAGTTTATATAAGGCCAGGACCTGCAGTCTTTTATTCAATTTAGTTGATTTAAAAAAAAAAGCCTTTACTTTTCATTGCAATTTGCAAGTTTTGCTTTGTGATTGAATCTTTGCATGGTGATGTGCAGAATGAGAGTTGTCTCCTTGGTACTGGAGCCAAAACTTACCTTATCCCCTAAAACCCTAAATTTTCTTCCTTCTTCTTTCTCCTTCCTGTATTACATCACATGTTGTCCATCATTTATAGTTGCAGTGCTACTTCTGCTTCGCCGCCATCCCCACTAGTAACCAGGGATGTAGCGACAATGACTATTATGAAGCCAATAAATTTGAAAAGGAATCTGTTTTGAGTTACTTATCGGTTCATATCAGTTTTAAATGTTATACTGCTTCTTCACGATGCAATAATGTTGTAAATATTTGCATGAAATAATGAAACATATCAAATAAGAAAATAAAAACATAAAAGAAATTATTTAGAAGATGGAGATGACTTCAAATAGTTAAGGGCCGCTATCCCTTCATACCTGCTGGATCTGAATATCTCTCAATGATGGCCGGCGCTGAACAGGTGAAGTACCTGTTGAAGACCAAGGGGGTGTGCTCTTGTCTCCTTCTGATGAAGGCAGTGCTCTGGCAGGCGCTACAGCTATCGGGCTCGAAAGTGGCCCAGGGATGAAGGAACTCAATTTAACATGTCCTGTACCCACAAGCTCCACTGAATCTTCTACCCGTTCCTTTGACCTGATGACTGTCACCTCATGTACCTTGCTCTGCTCATTCTGAATGTCACGAAGAGAGGCAGGTCCCTTTGCAACTTTTGCCCCACCCCACGCCGGTCCCTCACTTTTGGGCGTTGATGGCGGTGGCAGCGGCGCTGGTTTAGGGGTGTCATCGAGAGCACCACTCAGAAACAATGACAACCCGCCTTTCCTATTCTTTTTCTTAGTTGGAACTGGCTGGGTAGCCTTATTTTTGTGAGAATTAGAAATGCCCTTGGGCTACAGGGAGAGAAGTCGTCAATGATTCTGCTGTCAACAGGGAACTTGGTATTGTCTTTCTGTTACAATACAAAATTTACCCATATAAAGGAATTGTCTGCATATCAGTCTATGGGAAACCAAATTAAGCCCAAATAAAACAAATATGAAAAGTGGGGGCAGTGTTGGAGGGGAACAAGGCCGTCAGGTAAGCTCAAGGTATACACATGTAGAGAAGACTAGAAGACTCACCTTTCCTTCAGAAAGTCGAAGACTTCTATCCTCTGGGAATTCCTTCACAGAGTCCAGCTCAACAAATGATTCAGATGGTCTGGAACGAACTTCAGATTGCGCTGAGTCCTTTTGTTTGCTACGTCTCCTTTGTTTTCTAGAAACATCTACCTTCTTATTTCCCTTTGAATCAGACAAGCCAGGTGAAGGCAACTTGGAGTCCCTCTCGACTGGAAAACCAAGCTCGGCAAGTGCAGTCACAAGAGAGAACCTGGTTTGAAGTTTAACAATCTGTTGGTCATCAAGAACATGACCACTAAGCTGCTTAGCTTCAAGCATCTCTATTTGCTGCAACTTCTTCTTAAGGGCTCTGACTTGTTTAAAGACAACTTGGTCAGCAACATTCTCTCCTCGAAGAAACAAGTCTGCTCTTGGGTCTCCAAAACTTCTCAAAACGGGTTTCTTGTGATCTCGAGGCACAAAACCCCCAGTCTCATCATCTCCCTCTTCTTCACTGTAAATAACAGCAGGAAAAGTAGCTGTTGATGTAGGGAGACGACGGTAACTCCAAGGCTCAGATGATCTTGCATCCAATAATTTCTCTAGCCTTGCTAGAATTTCTGGTGAAGCACTTGTAATAGCGGGTGCCGAGACCGTGAAAATGTAGTCAAGGTTACGTAAAACAATATCCTGAATGGAACCAGATGTTTAGCTTCGGACTAAGGAGAAAAATTAAAACATGGACGGTAAAAGGATATTATGTTTTGATTAAAATTAGAAGAAAAAATTATAGCAGAGATTAATAAGCACCTCACAATGTTTTCTCAGTTCATCAGCTTCCAAAGAATCAGCAATTTCAAGAAATTGTAGTGCATTCCTTGGTTCTACAAGAAACTCTGCTGCAACCTTCTCGCACAGGCTTTTCAAACTTGGCACAGACCTGCAAGTCAAATCATTACTCTGTCTGGTCGGAAATCTTCTATCTTCTTGTACATCTTTGAACAGAAGCTCTTCATCTAATTCTTCTGATTCACTATTGTCATCTGAAGCCGGCTTCTTCTGACTCTTAGCCAAGCTGGGCGGATATATAGGATGATAAAGAGTACAGACAATTAGCATATGTGTTTCACCAACGCATACTGAAGTAGCACGCTTACAACCATGTAAGCGTGTGGCAACAGGAGCCTCATCCTTATTTTTCTTCCCATCCCACATATAAACATCGCCTGTTGTTGTAACAGCAGTTGTCCAATACTTTCCTGCAGAAATGCTCACAATATGTCTCCCACATAAGGAATACACCTACATGGGACAACAATGCTATAAGATTTTTTTTTTTTTTTTTTTTTTTTTTTTGTGTGTGTGTGTGTGTTGGGGGGGGGGGGGGGGGGGGGGGGGGGTGCGGAATCGAAGGAAATTTTGAAAATTTATGACTAGTGAAAAGTCCTTTATCCATTTCCATGTCTACATCTAGAAATATAGAATATATATAAAAAAAAAAAAAAAATATGTAAAAAAACAACTTTATATACTGAGTGATCAAAACCTGCTGGCATCTTAGATCAGGATCCGAGGAAACCCAATAAAACAATGCACCATCATCAGTGAGAGCCGTGCTATGTGTCATTCCAGCAGCAACCGAGATTACATGAAGTCGTTCCATGCGATGGAACTTCAGCGGTGTATTTCCACTTTTCTTTAGACTCTAGCATAACTACTCGTCTTGGCGTAACAAGTTGATGACCCCAAGTGTATACCTACAAATAAAGAAAAGGTCAGGACAAGACGCAAAGGGTCTGGCAAATAACCAAGGACGTTGAAAGCTAAATGGCAAACAATATAACCATCTTATAATCAACAGGAAACAAAGTGAGCAAGTTTGACTAATTACTGTACTCAGGGTTGGTCAGGCAGTCCAAAAGGTCTTGGTACTGCCCCTTTCCCCAGTGCACATGTTAAATATACTAGGCAATACTTTGACATGTGTACCTCACTGTCAGCTCCTAAAACTATAGTGTGATACTTTGCTGCAGAAACCCCTCTGAAACCTTTTCCTTTCAAGTACTCAACCATTCTTGGTGTGTAATTTGAGGCTGAGTTGGAGGTACCATAACCAAGCTGACCTTCCTTGTTGCAGCCCCAAGTGAATACTTCACCAGACTCAGTGACTGCAGCCGTGTGTTTGTTTGCAGCAGAAATGGCAACAACTCTTGCCCTGAGCGAACTCACACGTCGTGGTGTAGGTTGTGTGTCAACAGAAGTGTAACCAAGTTGCCCCTCTGCATGCAATAAAATTAAATAGATAAATGCAAGCATATAGAATCCAACTCAATCAGAACTAGTTAATTGTTTCAGATTATAGTATCTTCTAAATTGTGACTGTGACCTAACTACAACATGCATTTAAATACGCTGGGGCTGCATCATTGCAAATGGCAACAGAATTCAAGGAACTTTCTTCACAATATCACATAAAACAGGTTATTTCAACTGGTGAATCTATTGAACATATGTGCAAAACACGTTAGAATTCAAACCAAGAAAGATATATCAGTGATGAAACCACTTTAATGGAACCCATGTGGATAATTTTCAGTAATCTAAGTGACTACCATGAACATTAGAAGGCTGGCATAAGAATGCCATGTAACTACCTCTATTTGATCCCCAAGTGAAAACTTCTCCGCTCTCTGTTGCAATGACTGTGTGATGCTTTGCTGCTGCAATAGCCTTAACACGCCGAGATCCCAATCCCAGGGTCACCTGACGAGGAGTAATGACAGCAGCTTGACCACTAAAAGCAATCACAAGTTAGCATACTTGCCTGACACACATAACTACAGAGCAGATTAAATCAGATAAGAGGACCTAAAAGAAAACAGAGGTGAAATAGATGGGTCAGGAATAAATTTTCACACTGATTCATGGGGAAGAATATAATTACAACAAATGCAGCAACCACAAAAGACAACCACAACAGCACAACTTCTAGTTCAAACCAGTACACCAGAGAAATCCTGAACTCTCGATACTATCAACATTTTCAAAGAGAACTCAAGAACAAGGGCCCTCAAAGAAGATTTATCATCTCTCATATATCGTGCATTTTCTTATCCTTGTGCCTCGTAGAAGCAGAGTACAAGACAATGGAACTAAGAGTTTACAAAATGCACAATGTGTTTTAATGATAATAAAACATTTTTTCCACAGTCACAAGTACAATGATCAGATTTCCTCGACATAGCAAAAATAAGAATTTAGAATAAATTTTGGTCTTCTAGAATAGAATAGACATAATATTATCTATATATGTTTTCTAGCCAGTATGGAGCAGAGGCTGGGTAGGGAACTTAAAACAGTGGAAGCATGGCCAAGTGTTATGACTTGTTTTACTTCATCTAACACTATATAAGGAAAGATCATTTGAAATAGAGCCATTAGTTGTACTTTTATTCTGACACTAATAATTCCCGTTTACCACTATGTTTAACAAAAAACAGCATCATCCATTGCACCAAGTTTACAAGTCCCCACTACCAAAGCTGCCATCACCCTAAAAGAAGTCACTTCACTCATAATATCTTTCAAAATTATTTCACTCATTTTATTTGCGAAAGAGGATGAAGCCAAACTCCAGGAAAAATAATTAAAACATTTCATTCAATACCGACTTTATAAACGCTACTCTCAAGCATCAGCAGACCACGATCCACGATCCACACTCTACCTTTTTCTGCTCCACAGCTGAACTATTTACCTAAACAGCCTTTTCCAAACATTCAGACCTTAGTACAGCCCTTGTTGCAAATTGATTGACAAAATATATGATAAGTGCATAGATTGCAGTTGTCTTGAATCTGATTAAGGTTCTCTGCTACAACTAAAAAATATATATATATCTTGGGAGTAGAACATTTATAAATTTTACGCAATGGTTTTTGTCCCTTACCTCTCCTATATCAATAAATTTGACACAATCATCTTCTCTCCCTCTCCTCTCATATATCAAATCCTAGATTTTACACTTTTACAAGTGAATTCTCCAATATCCAGACAGGTACACGTCATGACACAACATGGGCCATAGAAATTTGGGCAACTTTACAAGCATAATTTGCAAAAGTAAATTATTGTCTTCGATATGCGAAAAGACTTTCAGGTATACATTTTATTTATTTTTTTGAGAAGTACTTTCAGTTATACATTATAATGATGACTAATGGCCGTCTGAGGGGAAAAAGGGAGGTACATGATATAAGATAATGTGCAAGAACATTACAATATATAATAAAATCATACCGATTCGTCACATATCAACCTGCTGAACTAGTATTATATACATAACAGAATATACATACAAGAGGGACAGTTGAGTTATCTATAATCCCATTACCTGTGGATATCAAAATCAGGGTGTCCAAGGCGACCTCCCCTTCCAAATCCCCAAGTATAAAGTTCTCCTCCGGAACCAACTGCTACACTATGAAATTTTGAAGCAGCAATTATCTTAATATAAGAATCCTGAAGCGCATCAACTTTGCAAGGCAATTTCTGTATGTGGGCATTGCCAGTTCCCAGTTGATAGTTTGTGCCACTCCCCCAACTGAAGACTTCCATAGCAACTAAAATGATGCAATAAATAACCATATCATTTGATAAATTTTGCAAACAAGACAAGAAAGAACAAGAAACCCTCTATAGCTGAAAAGTAAAAGAACAATAGCACCGAACTGGCAAAAGAAAAGGAGACCAGTAACAGCCAACTTCATGTATAAACCGAAAAACCGTGTAATTTAGACCAGTTTCTCTTCCATTGAATAAATAATACTGTCAATAAAGAATTAAACCTCTGTCTACAAACTGTCACAAATTAATTGGAACTAAAGGACTCAACCAATACATACTGTTAATGATACTGTTTCCAAATGTCTCAGACTGGGCAAAAGAAGAAATTACCTGAATCAAGCTCATTTCCAACAGATTGTGATACAGGTCCAGATAAAAGGTCAACAGGAATACGACACTTAGAGTCCTCCAATGTAAGGGATGCACCAGATTGTAGCAATACACTTGCCACAGCAAGATGGCCAAAATGGAGAGCCCTGTGCAGGCTGCTCCATCCAGACTCCCCATCCTGTCAAATATTTTACTGGTCATGCATAGAAACCAGACTTTGACTATAGCATCATATACAATATACTACAATGTGAGAGAGAGAGAGAGAGAGAGAGAGAGAGAGAGAGAGAGAGATCCGTGTTTCTCCGTAAATTTGTGGTTTTATTTTTGCTTGTTTTGGTGTGTTTTTATGTGCACTCTCTAAATTGCACTTTCGACACATACAGCACTAGACTGTGTTATCTAATATCATAAGTTCCATATTTCACAGAGAAAAATGTGATTCAGCGAATTGAACATTCGACACATACAACACTAGACCGTGTTATCTAAATTTCCTAAGTTACATATTTTACAGAGCTTTTATTCCAAACTTTGAGATCAATTACATAAATCATTTTTCTCCGTTCAGCTAAGGGTCATCTATTCTGTTGAATTAACAATGGTTATATCCTTTTATATGGCACAACCAACATTCATTTTGGTCTATCGGTAGCCCAGCTGCCTATAAAAGTGGTATTCCTAACTGTCAATTCCTGTGTCTGAGACTCTGAGTTGCACGAGTCCGAACCATCTCAAATGATTCTCCCACATATTATCCTCAACTAAATGCACTGATTGATTATGATGTCTTCTATCATGTTTCTAGTCATCCATCTCCATAGTCTTCTCCTAGCTAGACTCGTTTTTTTGACAAATTAATCAGAGAAAAAATTTGTGAGTACTTGATTTTCCCTTGCCAGGTTGCACACAGATGTGTGTCGGTGGGTGTATCACTAAATTCGCAGTAGACCAAGAGACTTCCAGCAAAATACAGATAGTGAATGTGTCATGACATGTAGTCCACCAAAGAAACAACTTATACAAGGTTGCATAAGGAACCAGGCAACAGAACAAAAGCAAAAAAGGAAAGAGATAATTAGTCTTCTCCAAAACAGTCAAAATACGTGCAGTGCAGATAGTGAAGTAACTCTCTATCCCATAGTAATTCCAAAAATTTCATAAAGGATCTACATTCCAACTCGTGTTTATAATTTATTTATAAATTTCTCCAAGCTTGAGCCTAATTTCTTCTAAAGCTCCTCGCATAAATATATTTTACTCAATACAGTGGATATGATGGCTTTCTCCTTCCTGAAAAACCGGCAGACAAATTCCAAGTACCAAACTCATCTTCAAAGTCTATTACAATTAAGAAACGTATCAAAGTAAAAACTCATCCAAGTCCTAAGCTATGAATCTCAATGGAAAAGTCTCCATAGTGCAACTACGTGACCTGTAAAACTCTCAAAAAAAGCAATCAACATGATTTCCACGCCAGTCAACAGCTAGTCACAAAAGTTCTCCCCAACACTCTTCACTTGACTGTACCAAAATCTTTACAGTTCCAATTCAAAGATTTACATTGCACTCAATCTGTTGGTTCAAGGTATGAGATGTTTGTAAGTGATGCCAACCTTGCTACATAATGTACTTCTATTCTCTTTCATTTATAACCAAAGTATGTAGCATGAATGTTTAACCTTGAATTACATACAAAAGTAAGTGCCTGCATGCTATCAACAGTGGTCCACAATGGCAAAACTACGAATGAGTTAAAAATCAAACAACCGGCAATTTATGCAGTGGAAACATAAAAGGTTAAAAAGAACAAAATATGTGGATATGAGGGCAAAAATATAAAGATGCAACAGCAACATGAAGGGTATAATTGACTAACCCTAGCATCAGGATCAGCACCAGCAGCGAGCAGCCTCTTCACAATTGGCACATGATTCCTCCATGTTGCAATATGAAGAGGAGTAAGGCCAAATGCATTCCTTGAATCAATACTTCCACCATTCTTTTTTAGCAATACCAAGGCTGACTCTAGTTCAGTTACTGATCCTTGTTGGGAGATAAACCACAAATCTTTTGTAAAACTGCTTGCTGAGAACTTGCGCGACGATGCATGCTTCCCGGTGCCTGAAGGTGATACTAAAACCTCCATGAATGTGTATCACACCAGACGTTCAATTTGTCTGAAGCTATCAAACTAAAGCCACCAAGTCTGACACTAGCTCACTCCATTACTTCTGGACCAATAAATTTTTAACTCTTTATAAGTAGTACCAAATGCCAAATCCTTGAAAAAGGATTAAGGCTTAAACCATTTAACCTGAAACTAGCTAAGAGCTAAAACTACACATCAGACACCCTGATACCTGAAAGAATTCATGCATTCTTCAGTATAATATATAGAATATCAGAGCACAAAGTTTATCTCCATCCTCTCTCAAACTATTGGCAGGGGTTAGTCGATACTACATAAGCAGTGGAAGTTTGCAGTGAATACATCGAGAACACGGCCTTCAGGTATTTCTTTATAAACATTCCTGATACGAAATGGTAACTTATATCAAAAACTGTAAGTTAGACAGTATCATTTGCGAACAAAGTTTGTGGAACCATATCAGTAGAATGTGCAATGTTATACTCCTATTCTTTTATAAAAGAATATGCAAAGAAAATAGTTAAATAACCAGAACGAGAAAATCTAAAGAATTACCTGACTGCAAGCACACAAAAATAAGGATACATCAATAAAGTCTAGAATAATTGAAATTTGCAAATATGAGTATGGAACCAAAAACTTTTATCACACCATTAGTTTTTTTAACTTAGACAATAACCAGCCAAGAACCTCTGTCATTTGGGATTTCAAAACGTCAACACATAATATGGCTTCTTACCAAAGAAGAGAATCAGCATACTAAATGATTGAAGCCAACTATCAACAACTTATAACATAAAATTACTGATAAATAAATAATATTTTGAGAAACTACCAGCGTTTGGGTCATATAGTTATATCATTCGACATAAATGACTAGCATATAATATTTCCCTGAGCTATAGACTATTTGCTTATGTTAAAAGATCCATCTTCTCTAACCAAATCTCCACCCTGGAAGGTCTGCTAATTTTAAACAACCTAATTATGTAAGTACCATGCAACACATGAATGTCATAGGCCCAGCAAAGTGCTCCCATAATCCAACAACATGATCTACTAGTTCAAGAGTTCCATACTAGTCATAGGAATGACAATTTTACCATGGTAATATAATGCATTAATCACTATATTTTACTAATCGGATAATGCTGTGCAGAGTGTCAAGGTCGAACTTAACAATATAGTTAACTCAGACTCAATGAAAATACTACATAGGTAGTGTGAAAGATAGAACTACTGGTCTAAGATTACAACGCCAAATACTGAAAAGTTTATATGGTATTTATAAAGACACGGTATATTTTACTGAAAAGTTTATGCCAAATACTGATTTCCCTCAAAATTTGAATGACTGAGTACATATTTGTCTCTTTAAATAAAAATAAACAGGTAACGAAGTTCGTTACAACTTCCCTTTCATACGGTGTAAGAAAGATCGACAGGTATTCCTCCAAAAAGAAAAAAAAGAAAGGCCAACTGCAGAACCCACATAGTTGCACAAACAAGGGATAGCCCACAAAACATTGTGAGAAATTAAAATTAGCTGATCAAGAGTAGAAAGGTCCTAGATTAATACAGGGGACTAGACATAGAAATAGGTAAAAACTCAATTCAAGGATGAAAATTTACATTTGCCTAAACTAGATTAGATATTTTCATTGCTTCTATATTTCTCTTTCTTAAGAAAATGGAATGAAAGGAATGCCTTTTTTCTAACATACAAATTACTCTGAGTAGAAACATCAACAAAAAATTGTAATTCCTCTAGAATGCAGAATTACAGCACAGCTGAAAATTTTGCAGCCTGCAATTAGCATCAAAATATGTTAAGAAACATTTAGATAATCGGAACAATTTATAAAATAAAAATCTAAAATTTATTAGCAAATCAAATGTGAAATAGGCAACATATAACTTTAAGATAACAAAGTTGATCAATTTCCATTCCCAAATAATTATGGCATAAAAGATCACATACAACAATCAACTAAATGCCTTCCTTTCGAATTCCAACAGTACAAGCAACAAAAAAAAAAAATGAGAAACTCTGGGAAAAAATGAAAACCCATGCCAGGATTAGATTCTGAATGGATAAATTGCCCTAAAAAAACCGAACTTTCCCATCAAAACACGAAGAAGAAAAAAAAACGCATGCAGATGAAATAAAGTAAAAGATGAGATTTTGACCGGCAAAATCGAATGCCCAGTTCGAGAATCGATCCCAAAACTCATAAAATGATGCCACCGATACAAATCAATAAACATTCCGTAAATTCCCAAGGAAAAAAAAGAACATGAAGAAGGAACTCACCTGAGATCTCTGTGAGAAAGAGGAAGAGATTAGTAATGTCAGTGATTTTGTTATTTTTTTCATATCCTTTCGATTTATATTCTCGAGAGGCGAATCAACGCACGGAATATACTCTCCCAGAGAGTTTATGAGACCCCAAAGCACAAATTCTACTCTCTCCCTTCTCTCTCTATCCCTCCTCCTCTACTGTTATTTGGGGACACGTATTTTTCTAGTTTAGAGGGGCATTGTCGGAATAAACACGCTCACTGGTCTGCCCAAAATTCCCGCTCCTTTTCTTTTTCTTTTCTTCTGGTCTGCCCAAAAATCCCCGTTCCTTTTTCTTTTTCTTTTTCTTTGCGCTTGACTGTTTCCAAAGGACCAAACAGTAAATAAGTGATCAAAAATCGAAACAAAAAAAGTAAATGTTAAGGAATAGATTATTTAATAATAATTATATTTATTCCCAAATGTTTTTTAAGGTTTTTTTTAAAATCCTGTTTTAATATATAATTTTCAAGAAAAAATCTCCTCAAAATTTAATTATCAAAATCGACATCTGACACGTCATGTCGGCACTGAGCGATTTCGCGTCGCCTACGTGACGCCGAGAGCGCGGGGTAGTTTTTTTTTTGGTTTGTATTTGACGAACTCGGACGTAAAAATTAAAACAATTTTAGGTCCGAATTTGACAAACCCAGACCTAATTTAACAAAAATAATCTCTTAGGTCTGGGTTTGTCGAACCTGGACCTAATTTTGAAAAAAAAAATAATGTCTTCTTCTCTCTTTCCTTGCTCCCTTCTTCTTTGCTCTCTCTCTCTCTCTCTCTCTCTCTGTGTGTGTGTGTGTGTGTGTCAAACGAAACCTTTTATGCCCCACTCCCTTCATCACCGTCCTTCCCCTCAGCCGCCGCCGGCATCGGCATCAGCTACGGCTAAGCCATTGTCGTCAACATCCTTGGCCTCATCCTTCACCATCATGCTCGCCCCCTACCTCTGTGTTTGCATCAAGAGCAGCGCCCGGTTGCCAGGCCCACCACTAGCGGGGCCCGACCAACCGTGTCCCCTCCTTCGCCTCCTCACCTACACCCTACACCACCCGCTCCTCCTCTTCCTTATCTCCTCCTCCCTCGCCTCCACTCCTCCTACATCCCTGTAACGGTCCTAGTTTTTAATCACTTTAAATTATTTTAATCATCACTTAATCACTAACAATAATCTAAATCATTCTGATAGCTCAAATAATCATCAAGACTTATTTAAAATTTTGGCACATCTCCTCTATAATATGGAATGTGCCCTAATACATCACATATACAAATCTGGTCTTAACATCGACCTTGTATTCATATACAACATCCCACGCAATTTATAATACAATTTCAGCTTGACATCGCCTGCTTAACTTCATCTAATACTTTCAACAACCCACGCATTAGAGTATAGTTATATATCATGAAACATAAGTTTTGATAAGCTTATCCCAAAACACAAGTGATAGCAAAAGGAAATATAGATATAGTTGTATCTCCAATAATTCTATTCATCCACTAGCACACAACAAGTCTTACACTAGAAATACCAACATACTAGCTATACCATGCACATACATAAAACTCATGAGGTACATGTGGCAAAAAAGGAACAAAAAGGAAACATCAAGTATTCTTAAATCTTCAACATGCTTATTTTTGGCTTCTCCATTACGATACACCAAGTCTCAAGCAGGGCCCCTTGTCATAACCTGAAAGGGTTAATAACAATAGAGTGAGCTTAAAAAGCACAGTGAGTAAAATAAACTCAATATAAACCCCATGTGAATGCATATTCGGTAAACTTAGCTAAACTTGGCTCCTAGATCGACTATTAACTATATTTGAATAATTCTTCTATTCTTTTAGTTCTGTCGACAATGTATTCCATAACCTTCTGTCTATACAAGACTATAAATGACTCAACTACCATGAAATCAATTAACTATTACGCAGAAGTATATAGAAGATATATAACA